>JASANB010003121.1:0-45746 GCA_030248155.1 Sabatieria punctata | reverse complement strand
GGGTTAGAAAACTGGCCTGGTTGAGCCTCTGTCCGAAACGGGCGAGAAAACTTTGATAATTTAGCCTTCAAAGTACAAATTCATTAGTTTCTCTTATTATTTTGACTCGCTTTCTCTTAATACCTCCGTAGTGTTTTCTTGTCCATTTATGCTGATCTCTTGTCCGGTTTGTTTTTTGCTATTGTATGTGCACATTTTACGCATAAAAATCGTTAGTATCAATTCTATCACTGCGTTATGGAGAAAGACAGCTAATATGTATTCCCGGAAACAGATAGGGCACTCGGACGGAATCTAATAAATTTATTCGCCCCATGAGCTTGGTCGGCACACCTACTATCTTAGCCAAGAATCTGCGTTCCAAATTGGCTCTGCATCGATCAGATTCCAGGTACTGCCATAATTGCTTGTCATTTGCATGCGCACGCCATCGCTCGGTCAGACATTTAGCAGTGCGTTTGTCTGCAGACAGCCATGGCTCTACCGCCGGCCAAGCTCTTCCTGTCTGCCTTGTTCCACGCAGTCATAGGGGGCTGTGGCTGGTACCACTACACTGCCATGAACTGTTTGGAGCCGTTCATCAAGCAGTTCACCAACTCCACCATGTCTTCCGCCACAAACAACCAAATCGTAGTTCTCTGGTCTCTGATGACCGCAATTTTCATCGTAGGAGGTATCATCGGATCGCTATTTCTGAGTTGCTTGATGGAGAGGTACGGCAGAGTGTTCACAGTGATTATTCTCAAGAACCTGATCCTCATTCTCGGCTCCTACCTTCAATACATCTCCAAGTTGACCAGGCAACTGGGGCTGCTGTTTGTGGGTCGTTTCCTGACTGGAGTGGCCTCTTGCGCTCAGCTGATTCTGCCCGTCTTCATGGCAGAGTGCTGTCCGGACAAATACCGCGGTCTCATGTCAGCCATTTGTGCTCTGGGACTGCAACTGTGGGCAGTGATGGGGGCATTGTGCGGTCTGCCCCAGCTGCTCGGCACCGAAGACCTCTGGCAGTATGCACTGCTCTTTCCGGCAGTGCCAGGACTGCTCCACCTGGCCTCGAGTTTAGTCATTCCGGAGTCTCCTAAGTACCTGTTCATCACCAAGAAAGACCCGGATCAGGCAGAACAGGCGATCAGATTCTACTATGGTGGTGATGTGGATGTAGAGGAGGTGTTGCACGGCTATGACACAGAAGCGCAAATGGCGCAACATGAGCATTCGGCCAATTTGTGGCAAGTGCTCACAGTCAGACATCTGAGATGGCCCTTTCTGCTTTGTCTGGTGGCCAGCATGTCGATCTGTGCTGATGGTATACACTTTTACAGATTTTGCCATCCAACCAAATATGTGTAGGCTCACAAGACTTTATGACCCGGCGACACAGGCAACTAGGTTGTCAGTGCGTCGCATCCTGGCATGTTCTATTTCACCTAATCTATATCCCAAGAACCTAACTCAAGCCAGAACTTGAGTGCAACCAGTTATGCTTTGTTTCAGCTAGTGATATCGTCTACCAATACTCTACGGGCATAATGATGGACGTGTTCTCCAACCAGAACAATGCAGTGCTGTTGACAGTTCTGCTCATTCAATTACCGTCGTTTGCGTCAGCAGCAGCAGGCATGACACTGGTGGAAGTGACGGGTCGTCGGGTCTTGTTCCTCAGCGGCCTACTGATCTGCATCTGCGGAACTGTGCTCCTGTTTTTGTCAGGAGTCATTGACAACGTGCATGCTGACACCTTTCTGAATGTGGCAGGTACGTATTGCACAAACCAGAATCACCGGTTATTGTAATGTTGAATAATTTTCGAGTCGTACACCTGTAGAATCACCGCTTTCCGGAAAAGAATTCGAAATCACCCTAAAACTTGACTGATTGCTTCAGACTAAACAAATCTGTGTTCGCTTGAGACAGGAGCTCAACAAACAAACGAGTCCATAAGAGCACAAACACTAACACACGACGATAACCACAATTTTTAGCAGCCGAAATTTAGTATTTTGTATTCAACTCAGCTAAAATACCACCAAATCTTTAAGTATTTTGGTGCCTTTGTGTCTATAACCAAACACCACTCGTTCTGTAAGACGGAGCTGTGGCCTGACCTGCGCTACAATTGATCTATTTTGTACCGTACTGCTTCAACTATGTAGTGTAACCACAGCAGCAAATGATTTTAGGATTAGTACTGATCTTGGTTGGTGATTCGCTGGGTCCGAGCATCGTGCGCACGTTTCTGGCTGGGGAGTTATGTCCACAGACAAGCAGAGCCCTGACTGGAGGAGCCCAAATTGTAGCCGAGGCAGTCAGTGCTACCTTGGCCAGTTTCTACTACCCACCGGTCAAGGAAACCATAGGTACCTACGCCATCTTACCCTTCAGTCTGCTGGGTGTCAGTTCCTGGCTGTTCCTTTACTTCTTTCTGCCGGAGACAAAGGGAAAACCGGTAAACGAAATCGTCGCCCAGTGGCTGGACAAAGAAGCCGAAAACGAACAACAATTGTTTTTCGACCCCGCCGACAGTACAAGCGATCAAATGGATACCGAACTACCTGACAATCCAGAGAATTAAACGCGCGTAATTTGAACAATCGCAGTGTTATTTTTTGTTTTGTCTTGTCAGTACTAGTAGTAAATTTTATGCTAGGTCTCTGAGCTAATAGATCGACACGCTTTCAATCAGCAGCAGCACTTGCCTGAAAGAGTAAAGAAAGAGAAGATTGTAAGGAACTGTACTGTCCTACTTTTCTATTTTAGTCCCTGTGCACAACAAGTCATACAGCTGTAGGCCTGGCTGTAGTAGCAGCCCATGAAACAGCCGCAGGTGTCGCGTTTGGCTTCTTTTCGCTTCCACCTGGCTAATGCTTCCGTTCGTTTCCTGAACTTTGACAGTAACTTATGCCTCAGTCTTTCCAAAGGACTTGAAGTCTGAGTATCCATTATTCCTGCAGATCGGTACCGGTGAGTCGTGGCTGCGATGGTTGCTTCTTGCACAGAGAGACCCAGAACAGAAAGTAGAATGACCGTGAAGAGAGACCAGAATTTGCCAGACGACATTTTACCTGCAAATTTTAGAGCACGTATACTACGTTCAAATTCCCTATCAATATATGTATCATCACTCACGACGACGTCAGATGAACATTTTTATCGCCTAGTCAAAGAATTGATCTTTAGCATGAGATTAAATGTTTTTCGTTTCTTACAAAAGATTTCCTTTACGGTTTCCAGACTGCAAGAACCACGTTAAGCTAAGTCGTGAGGACCGAACCACATTAAGCTAAGTCCCAAGGACCAAGAAAAATAAAATTTTCCTATATGTTGTTCACAGACCAGTTTTTTACTTGGAATGGTGAGCCTAGTAGATATAAGCAGTGATTTTCTACTAGGACAGATTTGGAAGCCCTGGTACGAACGTATTTTTTCAGAAATGTCGTTGAACTTTAGAATTACAGAGACAGAGTGCGTACAAATACGTCTTTACAACTATTTCACAATAACAGACACTGGCTGGGACCGCATGCGTCTGTAACAGTAATCTTTGACATGATGAAAATGTCAAATTGTTTTCAACTGTAAAATGAGAAATTAGTCAAGGCACTTTTACGTAATAATCTTTGACTTAATAAACGTACCTAATTATAACCCCTACACACTACGTAAATAGTCAGAGATGATAGCAGATAACGTAACGGTATGGTGCACTAATTACATTACTATGTACGTTGCGTACATATCTACGCATACATTGTGTACCACTGGACACTAACCATTGACTTCTGTGTGGTGTAGGTGGTGGTAAGAGAATGGTAGGTCTTAAACAGTTATGTACGTAGGACGGTACGGTATCTCAGTTTTCTGGAATAATACAGTATGAAAATCATCATGATTAAAGATATTAGAAAACGTATCTATAAGAATGCTGTTAAATATGAAGATTTGGTAGCAACGCTTATGATCCCATTCTATTCTATTGCATGACCAAAACGGCTAGTACCGTACATATACCTAAGCCTAATCTTTTACTATACATAGTTACTACGTAACCTAAGGATTCATCTGTGTCACTTGGAGACAGACGATGTAGCAAACCGACTCAAGCAGATGAACTAATCGTTCTCTCAAGTGGAATCGACCGTCTGGAAAAACGGGAAAAGCGCGTGGGAGTGGGTGAGTCGGTGCCGACTCGAAACCCATTCATTCAAGGCAAATTTCCCACGGGCTTTTTCTTTTCAATTCACGGTTCCCAGCCTTACATCGACACCATGCATCTTCAACAATCTTCTTCTTATCATTGATTAACTGATTAAAGCTAAACTAGACCAACTGTATAATTGTCAAGATTGAATTATGTCCCCAAATGCAAGAATAATAGATTTTTTACGCGTGAAAACGGTAACTAGAAATGAGTTCGCAAGCTTTCGTGGCCTCTGGGATTAGCCTGTGACGCACACGATTAGTTAGCTGTTTTAAGCCGCAAACTGACTAGGTCAGCCTCCCACCAGTCCATCGGAGACCTAAGAAAAACCGCAGACAAAGACAACTCAATCAAACAAATTTAGTTTTATTAGCTGCACACGCCTACGCACGTACTTACATTTCAATCAGGCACAACTTCTAATACAAAGTGGATTTACTGAAGAAGCATGATTATTTTCACTTAAAAACAAGCTTCAGGAAGGCCGGATAGTTGCTGTAGATATTCTGCGTGTACTGATTGTTGCTTTGACCCCACGAATTGCAGTTGAGGTTTCTGAAAACTATTGATCAAACGGTGTACACGGTATGGTTTGTGCCAAGATACGGTATTCCTGCGCGTTCAAAACAACGGCAGATCTGTGTCCAGTCAACGTTTCTGCTTTGTTGGCAGCTGCTCCAGGCTTGCGACTTCATTGCGTCACTCGATACTGGAGACACTAGACGACAGCTGCAGAAAATTAGATACAGTTCAGGTTCTTTACCAGCAACCTTTACTCGAGTCGCTTGGCGCACAGAAAATCCGATGTGTCTCTAATGTCTCCGTAGTTTCCCAACGCGAACAGATCGCTGATCATGCCTAAACGTTGGGCCATTTCAGTATAGGACCAGCTAATAAAGTACAGTAGATATGTAGAACATTAAAAATTAGAACAAGACCACTATAGCATTAGCAAGAATATATAACTTGGTATTAGGGCGAAAGGGCACTTTGCTATACTGTGTGGTTGCTGCTAGTCGGCCTATCAGACTGCAAGTTCTATTTGCTATCTGACTTGAGAAAGTAGAGCTTTCTTGTTGGCTAAAAGCTTGACTGGGATCTCTGCGAGCACAGTCGTAGGTGCAGCTGGTGAAGTTCCAGATTCCGCCAAATACAGTAGTCAGTTGAGAGATTTGATCTGTTAACTGCGACCAGAAATCTCTATAAAAGTTGGGTTGATCACAGAAAGTATACTGCGAATACAAAATCGGTACTGGTCACTAGATGTCTGCTGGTACTGGTAAGGGTAGACTTGTCTTTTGAATCGGAAATTAGAGCATCTAAACAAATGCACGGTGTCTCTATGAGTTGGTATACGTTGAAAATAAAAGACAGTCACCGCTTTCCAACAGTTTCATCTACGCAGTCGTACATTCGAAACAAAGTCTGTTCTCCTTGCACTAAACAATCGGCTGCCTGGTCCAACTGCATGCTAGGACTTTGAACGTTTGGAAGACGGGACTTGCATCTGTCAATAATTACCGCTTTTTAACTGTTCTCAATTCATCAGTATCAAGTTGCTAACATAACCTTGTTCGCCTAAACAGTTTTGGTAACCAAAATTTGGTTCACTTCTGGAAAGGGAAACACGTTTTTTGGTCCCTTCCGGATGCTTCGGACCCCCCTCAGCGCTCGTGGACTCTGACTGTTGTTGGCATAGACAAAAATAGCTTCGCCACCCAACATAATTCGAAAATGATACACTGCTTGAAACTTACTGCTGAATGCAAGCTTGTTCTCTCGTTCTCTGTGTGCGAATACAGGAGTCGAACTGAGAACAGATGCACTGGCGTTTTTGTTGAGCGAGATTCTAAACCACATTTGCAACAGAACTGTCTTAAAATAATACAGAGGAAACGTACCGGCACAATAAGGCAGACAAAAAATATTATAAACTTCATTTTGCTTCTAACAAAACAGTTTTACCAGGCTGAAACTGCGCACCGAGCCGACTTTAAGCTAACAAAGACTGCTTTCTTAAATCCTGTTGAGCCCACGCTCGCTTAGAACAACCAGTTCGAACCAATGCACGTTTGAGTTGGCAGCCAGTGGTGCAGTGTTAAGAAATTGAATCAACAAAATACTTGACTGCATCTATGAGCTATATAACACGACAATATACAGTCTAAGAGTTCAGCAACATGACTTTGGTCAAATTCCTACAAAAAATATTTGCAATTAGCAGCGTTACACGCTATCATGTTTCGAAGTAAGACTGGCCTTCCCGTGATGAATGTTGAGTGAAGCAACCGATATGCTCCTGGCTGTCTCCAGCATCGACACCACAGCCGTGGTGGGATACATTGAGTGCCGTCTACTGCACAGCGGCTTGTTTGGAATGGACCACTTCTCTCTATAAATATAGCTTTCTTCTACGAACGAAAAACCAAAGACTAAATAAGACCAATGGAATCGGCGCCCCGCCACCCTTCTACCTGAACATCATAGAAGAGAAGACCATGGCGCAGATGATGATAAAAAATTTGCATACAGCAACCACTTTGGCCACGAGTCTGGCCTGGTTGTAAGTGGCGAAGACCAGATCTTTGCAGCCGCCACTGTGCAGACTGACGCTCTGCAGCTTGCAGTACTCTTCTACCGGACTGAATCGGAAGTCTGTCTGTTCAGTTATTCAGACATCTTTGACCTTCTATTTACCTGTCCGAACTGCAACAAGAGGCAGGCAGGAGTCTGAGATGGCTGTCGAAGCTTCTGCTCTGCTCCCAGTCAGCTGGACTGAAGAAGCCGCAGCACTGCTGAAAGCGGTGCAGAATGACATAAGTTTAGAAGCTGCGTGCCACCGTCGTCACCTGCCAAAGCTGCACTGCATCTACAAACTGACAGTCCTGATTTAGAAGCGTCACATTGAATGGTGCCAGCTGTGTTGACTTCAGATCGTACCTTTTCAACATTGCCACCTAAAACTGGCACGTCTCACCTACTGCACCTCCTTTGCGCCTTGTTTGTGCTGCACAGCGCCCTATTTTCGTGGTTGGAAACAAAGCTGCGGCTGATTCAGATAAAAGAGCAGGTGAAACAAAAATTGAAGGCTTTACCTTGAAGAAGTTGTTCATGTAAGCATTGGCGTTTTTGTCGGTAGTAAAGAGGAGAAGAATGGCAGTGGCGGTCATGAACAAGTTCATGATATTGACTCGGGCGTAGGTTTTCTCATAGCTCATGCCACATATCACTCCTATTGCGTAGCAGCACATTGACAGCGCGTCAAAGATGGATGCGGTACAGAGTGTCAGAACGCCTCCCATCGGATAGAAGCCCATCAATTGGTAATCTACAATTTTTGCTAATAACAAACTCCCCAACTCTGGTATCTTGTAGCCAAACAGTACCGTGATAGAAGGTGTTGGCGTCGAAGGGTCGTGTGGAGCCTCTGGTGCTCAAATTAGTGTTTGGAAAGTCATAGACCAGCACGGCCGTCACCACTAACGGACAGAGAGCAAGCAGCAAGTTGAGAGCGCTCAACACTTTGGCTTTCTTGTTACGCCGGTGCCGTCTACACATTTCCATGCCAGCACAAATCATCTAATGACAAAGAAGCTCTTAATGTCATTAGCCGGAATGGTCCCGTTCCCATAAGACTCCTTTGTCAGCTGAATGGTCATCGATTTGGTCGTCCCGAGTACGTACGTGATTTTGGATATTTCCATCTCTACAACTCCGTGCCGATAGTATGCACTGAACTCGTCTCGTATTATAGTACATTTCAAAATCAATGAATTCAGTGTTTTTGCGAATAACTTCTTATCGGCGCATCAGAGCGCCCTTTCGCATTCCAGCTTTCCTTTGGAACAGAAACACATAAATCGCAAAAAAATACAATTTTCGTGTCGGAACCTCAAACTGCAGTACATAATCCAGCGATGATGGCTATGTCAGAAATAGATTCCTCGACCCTGAAACCCTTTTGTGCCTTCTCTATCGAGCGTTTCCTTCCAGCAGGAACACATAAACGAAAAATAGGATTTTTCGCCTCAGGACCACAATATACAGTAAACAAGTAGTCATGGCTATGTTAGCAATCGGTTCCCTGACATGAAAACCCTTAGTGCCTATTTTATCCGCCATTTCTTTACAACAGGAACGATGTAAATTGACAAAAAGTACTTTTCGAGCCAAGACCACATGCTACAATAATCGAATGGCTTCAGAAGGGCCTGAAATCGATTCAAAACACTTGAAAGTACATTTTTAACCGCAGTGGAGGGCTTAAACTACTAAATACTAGAGAAAAAATCAAATGACCTAAACCTGAAGAAACCGGGATTACGGTATCAGGTTCAACTTTTCAGGGTTCTTATGTATCTCAATCTATGTAAAACTAAACTTTACACCATATGAGAATGTCAGCCAAATCGGTTGTGCACGAGTTATTTCAAACCCCACAGAAATCTAGATTTGTTGAAAACATTGCATTCAGAACACCTACAGAAAAACACGATTTTCTTCCGTTACGCAAATTTGCCTTACAATGGAACACTGCGCAGATTAGGGTGCACCACAGTAGAGAGCTCGGGCCCTTCTACAACATGGTCATGAAGCCCAAAGCACTCCGATAACAAGTTATTATTTGCAAAAAAACACAGAATTCACTGAATTTAGAAATGTACTTTAGTGCGTTGTCACTTGTATTTGCTTGTTGTGTTGAGAAAAACTTTTTTATTCTGTTATAAGTCGTTATTTACGTATTGTAGACACAGAATTCAGCGAAAACGTGCATTTCTTCGTGAACAGTACAACGCATTGATGGCGGCGATGTCTCCTTGACTGAGCCGTTCTTTCTGGCCGATTTGCTCCGATTTCAAGCCTTCCTTCACCGGTGTCATAGTTATATTCAAATTCGGTTTAGCGAATAACTGAACCGATTTTCTTAAACATTTTTCAAAATAGGATGACTTAAAATTTAAACTTACGGTAGGCTCGTAATGCATCACTGAGAAAGGATCGTAGGACGTGCCCATCGTGTCATGATACGTCATGTTGATGGGTGAGAAGTAGTTCAATCTGTCTTCACGAATGTTGGAGCGGATTATCTGAAACTGCTCTTACTGTCGTAGGCATTTGTCGATGCATGCAAAGCAACCTTCACATATCTGCTATAGTCCAGTCTTTGATGCTCATGTCTGAAGCCTAGGTTGTGCATCACCTCATGCAGAATGTAACCTGCTTTCTGCAAACAATCACAAGCATACCGTATATGGCGATGGCACCTAGACACATAATTCAGAACTGACACTCCAGCAGCGCCAATATCCGTAAATCAAATTTATCGGCTGCTTTCCCACAGTCCCTCTGCATCTGAAATGCAGATACATACAGTATACTGTTGCTAAGTAAATTTATTTGAAATATAATTAAATTATAATTTACTTACCACATGCCCAGAGAAATATAATTAAATTAAAATTTACTTACCATATCTGAGAGAAATTTAATTTAATTATAATTTACTTACCACATTTAATTAAATTAAGTACATTAAGTATATTTAAAATAGGCCTGATTTTGGCGGCTAACTTCTTCAGCTTTGCTTCCAAATAAGCAAGGATGCTATAACAGTTATCTAGAATGAAAACCAAACGAGGATGTCACATGTTTAAGTCAAGAACAGACATGGACAAAGGAAGCTGAGGGTGAGCGGGTTTACCGTCTCAGGCCCTGACCTAAAGCCCCTCAGGCTACCTCTACCCCCTTCAGGATTTTTTGGAAGAATATTATGATAAAAGTATGCCTAGGCTAGGTGTGAATGCTTATTTCATTCAATGTACTTAAACGAAAAATAAGCCAAAAACCTTAATCGGACTTTTTGGCTTACCAATCTCTCAACTCCCCATCAGGCGCCGCTATACTCTCCAGGCAGCTCCCTCAGAATTTGAAAATTTATCATCCCTCAGTCAAAATGATAGCCCATGTCTGTCAACAGTAATAATGACAGTTGGTCAGAATTAGAACCTCAATCTCAAGAGGCTTTCCAGTTAGTTTCTGCTTGCATCCAGAACAGACAGTACCTGTGAGACTGAACATATGTTATCGCATAGCAAAACTGGCTGAAAAGTACCTAATATCCACTCTTAGCTTGGTGGATAGTAGCGTGTTTTGTGGGAGATTAAGAGAAACAAGCACAAAGACGAAAGGCGGTGGGCGGGCGGGTGGAAAATTGTACCGTAAGTATGGTTTGCCATTGAAATGTATAGATACTGAAAGCAGACACTCACGCAGCACTTGCATGGTGCCAAAAAGGTTCAGCAATAGCTAGGCGTGTGTAAGTAAATTAAGTATATTTTAAGTAAATTAAGTAAATTATTTTTGGTAAGTATAATTTACAAATTATAATTATAATTAACTTTCCCTGTTTTCGTAGAAATTTAATTTAATTATAATTTACTTACCAAATAATTTACTTGTATTAGTAAATTTCTAAAAAATATAATTAAAATTATAATTATAATTTACTTAGCAACAGTAATACAGTACATATTCAGTGTACCCGGCCATCCAGCGAATTCTAACCTTTCAACTGGAGTTCTGAAGAAGACAATGCCATCCCGAAAGATATCCCGATACTCTACGAATCGAAGGCAAGTTGACTGCTCGAACTGTTTCAACGCAGCTCGGATGGCCTCTGTTTCATTGGCAACTAAAATGCTGAAATATGCAGATTAGTTTACAGAAATTGGTAATAGATCCGCAGATCCTTACATAGTGTGCTCTTATCTAAAGCGAAGCGTATCACCGGACTCGACCATTTTTCGGCGCCGTAAGGGTTTGTGTCAAAGTTGATCACCAATGCTCCCAACACAATATTAGTAGTGCCTAATTAATTAGCACAATTTGTTTTACGGCAGGTGCTTTCAAAACAAAAGAAAAGCACCTAATATCAACGTTAGAAGGAGAGTGACGATGAAAAACATAGCAGTGGAAGCCCGCACACACTAGTACTTACCAACTATGCGCTAAGAAGACTAAACCTAGTTTAGTTTTGGGTGCGTTTTACAATTTGGAACCTGAATTTAGTGCGCTCCAAGCTCAACCACAGGCGACCAGTATTTCGTCACTTACGTTTTATTGTCTACTTTCATTTAGTTGACACACTCACTCCAGCCTTAATAGTAATCAAAAACCGTCACCAATATGGTTGGTCAACAATAAATTTTGTTTATAGCCCATATGTCGCCTGCGCTGAGACCGTCGCGTTGTCCGATCCGTGCTTCAGCGCTGGCACGCATGGTCGGTACACCAGAATACTTGGACATGGTCTGAAAGCATGCCGACACTCAGAGCAGCACAGACAGAAGTTCCGATTGGTCAGTACAGTAACCTCCTGTTCCGATCAAACTGTGCTACAGTACCTGTGGTGGTCCGTAGTGCATAATAGAATCCAGGTCATAGGGGCTTCCCAAAGTATCAAAATATCTACTGTCCACTTTCCTAAAGAAACTTTCTCGACCTCTGGCTACATTTTGCGGAATAACCTAAAATTATGGAAAATATAGTATCTTAGAGGATCTGTTGACCGATAAATGTAGCAGGGGTCCGGGGTCTGCCCCCACCCGACTGAGGACAAACCCCAACCTAGAAACCCAGACGATTTTTCCGACCCCCTTCCGATTTTTCTGATAAGTTTTTCACTCTCGGTCTGCAAAAGACTAAGGCAGTCAGTTAGCGGTATCGATCGATCTCTCACGTTTTACTACCAAGGGTTGGGTTCTAAAATAGCCATTTGGCTTAACTCAGCCCTTCTTCCCTGCACTTCTACCTTGTTTATGCTGCTCTGGTGTGTCTGGGAAGTAAACATTCATTCATTCATTCATTCATTCATTCATTCATTCATTCATTCATTCATTCATTCATTCATTCATTCATTCATTCATTCATTCATTCATTCATCTCAAGTCGTGTGGATCTTCTAAATGCTGCAGTAGTTACAAACTTGCCTAAGAATTCATTAATTTTTAACTTAAAATGCCTTTTAGCAATCGAATTTAGCATTTCCGCTGCTGTTATTGAAAACATACAATGTACTTATGTAGGTATTTCAAGAGTCTTTTTATGAGTTTGTGGCTTGTTGTAGTTTTCCGCGATTTGGAAGCTTAGACTTTTAGCGTTGTTGATAATTAAAATGTGTTAAAACACATTTTCAGTGTTTTGGCGATTTTGAAATTTTGGACTGCCCTGTACCAAGCCCTGTGGACCGCACCAAGCAGGAACCTCAGCCCTGCCTGATCTCAGGTCGGATCGGTGGCCTGAAGCATGTGTCGCCTACGCACACATTTGCCTCACTAGCGAATTAAATCGAAAGCGCCTACGGTCAGTCTGCATAGCCTCAGAAATGCGTGAGTGAATGGCGCATTTTGAGACCGGCAGGAAACAGTGGTCATCTCTGAGATTTTTGACAGCTGTCTGCCCCTGGTCATATTAGAAGACTGAATCATACGCACTGACGCAAACAAACAGTTCAGATCAGTTCAGTAGGCAGTGTACATACACGAATAAATTGAGTTCAGTTGTGACGACTGAAAAACGGTAATCAATTACACGTTTCAGTCGTGTGTGAAATAGCAGCCAAACCATTAACCAGCTGCAATCTCTATTCAACGAGGCCGTCTGTTTGCTGTGGGGAAAAGAATGTTATCGTTGTCCTACAACTATACAGCCGCAAAGAACTCCGCTCCTCCTTTGTCTAGCCTACTCACTCTTTCGTTCATCATCTCTGCAGCGGTTATTCTTCTGATCTGTCTGATCGGAATTCTGGGCAACACACTGTCAGTTGCAGTATTCTTTAGCTCAAAGCTAAGAAACAAGTCCATAAACACGTTGCTGGGAGCACTGAGTGTTTCTGACCTGGGGCTTCTTATAGTGGCAGCTCCTGCTTATGCATCACCGCCTCTCAGTGCTCTTTATGATGAGTCGCAATTGTTGCTCCGAGTCTATCAAGTGGGCACGGTTTACCTGTACCCGGTGTCCTTTATGTTTCACTGTGCATCCATATGGCTACTCGTTCTGGTTACCATAGAGCGGTGCACTGCTGTCTGTAATCCTTTGCAAGTGCAACATTATTTCACCAGGTGAGACTTACACGCTGATTTCTGTATACCTTATGTACTGAAGTAGAAAGTTTACTGATTAGCCCTTGCAAACACACAGCACAATCACACACGCTCGCACACGCAAAACCGCTCAACAACCCAAACACATTAACACTCACACTAAGGAATCACATTCTTTCAGTACATAAGGCTTCTTTGTTGCCTATGGAGAGAGCCAGACAGAAGAGGGCTTTTAAATATTTTTCCAACAGGAACTCGAAAATGACAACCGGTTAAAACACGGACATATTCTCCCTTCACCAAGCAATCTTTAGATCCCGCTTTAGAACTTTTGAAATAAAAAATTAAGAAAACCATAATTCTACAGTAGTCTTATATTGGTCGGGTCACTTAGGTGTTGTTTGATTGATTGCAGATGTCGTGCCATTACAGCAATTTTGGCGATAGCACTGTTGTCTTTCGCATACAATGCAGTCCGATTTTGGGAGTTCGCCAACGATGAAATAACTGGAGTGCGCATGCAGCTGCGTTCTAATCCAGACTACGTACTCTGGTACAGCACCGTGGGCCAAATGACCTTGGTCTACCTGGTGCCCCTGGGTGCAATCGTTACTCTCACGTGTCTGACAACCGCCCAGCTTTGGCGCGCTCAGCAAAACCGCCAACGAATGAACGCCGTCCACAGAGAGAACCAACGAACCAGCAACATGCTCCTCTGCATAATTATCGGTTGGTTTCCTCTTTGTCCAACAGTGCCACATCTGGCATATCTTATCTGCTATAAGTCTGAGCCAGCCTTAGCAGAGTAAAGTGTGAACAATCCACGACAGCTTTGCTTTTAGCTTTCGTCTTCTGCAACACACTGTCCCTGTCGTTGTCGGTGGTTGAGACGACAAAGCCAGAGCTATTGGATGAGGATCTGGGCTATGTGCTCAGCGACCTCAACAATGTGTTGGTGATCTTGCATTCGGCCAGCACTGCCTACTTCTATGCACGCTATTCTATGGTCTACAGACTGCAAGCCCACAGCCTCTTACTCACTGTGGTTTATGGCAGACGAGCCCAATTGCAAACAGACAACCGACGTCTACACGCGATGCTTTTACTGCTGACTCAGAGTCCCAGTATTGCGCAAAGACAACAACCACTTCGGGCTGCTAACATCGTTTGACTGTTTTCAGATTTTCAGAAGCTTATTTTACTTCATATGTAGCATTAGTATTTTGGCATGGTAGAATCACAATTTCTATTTCTTATGTTGACATTAATTGTCAAAATTCACTCTTCTGGTCTTCGTGTTTGCAGATTGGATTCTGCATCGGTAGAAAGAAACGATTTTGCGTTCAGCTCATCTGAACGGAAAATTTTGAACAATCATTGCATTGCTAGCCAACAAGCTGGCATTTTGTCCTGCAAATTTGTCAGCCACTACAGTGTCTAAAGCGTATTCTACTTAAGCTTGTAATCTCTGAAAACAGCTCCGTTTGAATCCAAATCCATTTCAAATTGACAAAACATGAGCTACAGTATCAAACACGCTGGGGGCCGGTCTTCGTGAAATTAAGAACAGCCGCCCTATTTTATTTTCCGCCATTGTTTTTTCGGAGGAAAAAAATAAACGACGAAGATAGCGAACATTAAAAATGCAAAAGAACAAGCAGAATACGTATTTTAGGAAGGCGATGTATTACCTTAGGGATCCATTGAAGCTTAGCTGCTCTTATTACCTAACCACTCCTCTCTCTCTCTCTCTCCCACTCTGCAGTGCTGGCGCCGACCGAAGTGAAGAAACGAATAAAAATAATAAAAAGAAGAGTTGTTAGCCAGCTTGGCACCTTCCACGCACAAAATTACTTTTTGACTGTGTGTATTATGCGAATGCAATAATTCCTTCCTCAACCGGCTCGATTCCTCTGATTGAATCCGATAAAAAAGATTTTTCTTTTTTGTCTTTATTTTTCTCTCCAGCATTGAGCGCTGCGTAAGATCGGCGGCGTAGTTTGCGTAGCTTACCGTAGTTTACGTGGCCTTATCTTTCGCGTTGAGATAATAAACCATGATGGCCCACCAAATGATCAAAGACAGAGTGGCGTTCAGAGATTACAAGCTTTGCGCACATGGGCTTTACAAAAGAAACTCTAGACCAATTTACAGAAGAACCGGCCAAGAATTGAACTCACATTTTCAAATTCAAAACCGTTTCAAATTTTTTCATTCGGGTGAGCTACACGGAAAAATCGTTCGTTCCTACCGGTGCTGTAAATGAAATACAAAGCGAGAATTTGTGCTCAATTCGAATTGCCTCTGTTCTGTCATACATAGGCCGGAAAAATGCGGAGGGGTGTGGAGGTAATCTTGCGGATCCCACAAAAGTCCAAAAAACGCCTAAGAAAGCGAAAATTTTCTCCCTCCGCGTGGGGCGAGGGGGTATGAACGACCGAGGGTGGGTCGGCGGCACTAATCTTCGCGTCTTGGCCACGGGTAGTTTACGCTATCCCGTGTGTCACGGCGGCCCCGGCATCCGTGAGAGCGGTTGTTTGTTGGTTCGAAACCGGTCGAAGCGACTGGAAGTAGTCGACGTAAAGCCCAACCCAGACCGCCGAAAGCCGGTGACCGCCAGTAGGTAAATGGGAACCGAACCAGCGCTGCCGTTGCACCTATTGGCAGCAAAGGGGACAGTGGCGTATCCAGGATTTCGGAAAGGGAGGGTGTAAAATTTTGAAAGTGCCTGGTTGAGCCGCTACCCAACCAGGGTACGAAAATTTAGCAAAATTTGCCTTTAAAAAACGCGTTTAAAACACATTCCAGAATTGAAATTGACAGAAATTACAAGGTTTAGTATTTTAAAGTACCTGGTTGGGCGGTGAGAAAATTTTGAAAATTTAGCCTTCAAAAAACGCATTAAAAAGGCATTCCGAGCACAAAGTAGACAGTTTTAGTACATAATTCATTAGTTTCGCTTATTTTTGACAGACTCTCTTCCTACCTCCACCGCAAAGGGGGTGAACCCACCCTACACCTCTGGATACGCCACTGAAAGGGGAGGGTTGTTTGTGGACAGGGCTACCCACTGAAGGGCCTGAAAAAGAGCGAGGGGTGTCCTGAGCTGTCCGAAAGGACAGTGGAACTCACAAACAAACAAACAAACAAACGAACGAATGAGCAAACAAACAAACAAACAAACACATTTACCAATAGTGGCACTTAGCCATGTATGGCTACAAAATAGCCCAATACATGGCTAGTCCCATGGCGGCACATGCAATAAGTACCTGAATGTATTCGTCACGGTCCCATCTTTGATGTTCATGTTCAAAGCCAAGCACATGCAGAACCTCATGCAACACATGTCCGGGTCTCTGAAACCGTCTACACACAGTACGTAAACTTGCCTACACCGACACTTACACTATAACAGAACCAAAATCCAGTCACGTAGTTCATTCTTTGCTTGCCAACAGAGGCCTGACATCTAAATCGATTGAACTACTGTATGTATATACTGTATATAATTTTGACTACTCGAAAGAAAGCCACGTACGTAGGCGTTTTAGAGTTTTTGAAAATCAGAGCATTGCGACTGTAGTACTTTATGTTTTTGTTGTGTATGAAGCGCAAACAAGATACATCTTGCAACTGTTTGAGCGCTTGCTCGACCACCTGTTGCGTCGTAGCGCCTGAAAATAGGATTCACAACACCAGAGAGCATAAAACAACGTGTAGTAAGTACCAAGCGATGGAGCAAAATTGTATTCGATAATCCTGGTCCATTTTGTAGCCGCGTAAGTGTTATTATTAAAATTGATTACAAGAGAGGAGCGTCCCAGTTGGCCGAAAACTAAAATATTGCACTTCTATCTAATCTGTAATCTTAGGCACAGACAGGGCGGAGATGGAAAGCTTTGTAATTTGTTGCAGTTTTTACCAGCTGTAGACAGACAATAGATGCACATATACCTGTTGACAAAAGAAAAATCAACAACATTTTGTCGACAGTCAAGGCAAAATGGGCCGTATGAAACTTGTCCTTAGCGCGCCATTAAAAACTGATCAGTTCAGTTAGTGTCAAAAGAACCGGTAATGTCACGCCGACTCAATAACATTTTGCTTGGCTTGCTTGTTTCTTACTTTCTACAGTACATATAACGGTGCAGCTAATTGAATTTCTGCGCCTGGCTGCTGCAGAACGGGCGTCAATTTTTATTCGGCCACTGTTGTTAGGGAGCTAATTTTAGCTAGCTGGACTGACAAATCGATCTGGCCAAATAGGGAGAAGTTGTGCTGCGCCGTGCGTGGGCTGGATTCAGCTAGTACTCTCTGGCACGGTGCACTAATGAATAAAAGAAGCAGTGTTTCTGTGTGCACCGCAACTCCAATTCGCCTTGTCTTCGGTTGACAGTGGTCGATCAGAGTGTCTCGTTGTCCAACCAACCAAAGTGCCCTAGCAGGGTGGCTGGCACTAATTCCGGAGCTGCGATCAGAATAGGCCGGCATCGCCAATCGGGCCAGGAGAGTGCGCGGCCATTAATTAGACTATCGATTTTGCCAGAGAACCCGGCCCGAGCTCACGGCTCACCCAGCTTACATCGGTACTAATGGTGTGTTTAGGTTCAATCAGCGACTAAATTTTACACTCAAAACAGGCAGCCGCTATTGCGCTGCCACTTGGTGAGCTGGCACGCGCCCCGGTTCAAAAAGCTACTACGCCCCGATGGAAACGGTTCCGGGACCGCCGGTGTTCGGAGTGGAGGAGACCAGAGGAGCCTTCCCTTGCTCGGCCGAGTTCGTGCTCACCTGCATCAGCTTTGTGGCCGGACTCAGCGCTTCACATCCACAAGTTATTATCTGGTTTAATGGAGGATGTAAGTGCCTATTGCAGCCCCTTCTGCTGGTACAAACAAGGTTGTGTTACATAGTACATAGCTGAACCAGTAAATACTCATATATCGAATAGTTTTGGGTCATTTTAGGGGCAAGACTAGTGATTGTGGCCGTATTCTCAGTAATTCTTGGCATTCCTTATCTTCATTTGGAACTATCACTGGGACAGATATCTGGTCTGGGACCCAGTGGAACGTTCGCCAGAATGGCACCCGTCTTTCGCGGTATGTTGATTTTGGTGTGGAAAACCAAGACTATTCTATATCAAACAGGTCAGCAGCCTTTGTCAAGCAGCATACAAGGATTTTAGGAATTGGCTGGGCAATGGGTTGGTTTTCACTGTTGCGAGCCTGGTCACTGAGTTTCTTGGCTGCTCAGTGTCTGTTCTACTTCTTCGCATCCCTCAGAGGATCACTTGACTGGGTGTCCTGTGACAACTGGTGGAATGATGACAGTAAATCTTTCTTTCTTGGAGCATTGTTCTCGTAATAAAATCGGTGAGCCAGCTACCCAGAACTGGAACCTAAAACCTTGACGCCAATTCCACATTATGGGATGTTTTTCAGCAATCAGCTGACAGTGATTTCAGAATGCATCGACTACTCAAAGATATACCGCTGCAGGCAGGAGCTGGGTCAGGATCAAGTTCTTACATCTCTCAATGATAGCTGTTCGGCAGAAACGGAAAATAAGAAGCTGAATCCTCAAATATCACTTTCCAACCTCACCGAACTTCCCAGCTTCCAGCAATCTCCTGAATCTCCTGAAAACCAGTTTGCTAGCGCACAGTTCTACAGGTGAGATTTGAGAATGAACCACAGCATATCTGTCTGCTCAAAGAGTTTCAGACACTTTGTGCTCGGTTTGGCAAAAGACTACAAAAATGAGAACAACCCCTTCTTCTGGATGCCAGCGGTCTCAGGTTCCAACCTGTCCTGGCCCCAGTGGCACACTTCTCTGTGCATCGTGTTTGTGTGGGTATTGGCAGCAGCTCTTGTGATCTTGGGAATGAGAGTGTATGGCAAAGTCGGACCTACAGCCTTTTTCTTGTTGCCCACATTATTGCTAGCGCTCTTGCTGGCACTTCTGCCCACAGTTGGTGACATACCTATCTTTGGAGATCTTACATGGAGCAAAGGTTTGGCCATAAACAACGATCACTGGATTATCAATGGACATAGCGATCGTTTGAGACAAATACTTGTAAGTGACTTAATAATTATTAATGTTAGTTAGCCTATCTTCATTTTCACAACCGAACACCACTACTGAGCTTGTGATGAGATGGCTTAGCTGTTCATCAGTGAAAGAAGTATCAAAGAGATTTTGCATGCATGTACAGGATGCCAAACAATGATGGCCAGAGTAAACTATAGAAAAAATGAAAATACCATTAAGTAGGATATTTTATTGTGGGTTTACAAGCTCAATATTCTGCGTTTCATCCATTGGCATCACGAACAGGTTGAAGATGAGCAGATGAGTAAAGGCAAAAGTGACTAAAAAGCTCATTGCTGGAGCATTAAGCTTGTTCATTCGTTCGTTTGTTTTTGCTTGCTTGCTTGCTTGCTCGTGTCTGTTTGTTTTTGAGCCCCACTGTCCTTTCGGACAGCTCAGGACATCCTGTGCTCTTTTCTTCAGACCCTATCAATGGGGTAACCCTGCCTACAAACAACCCTCCACCTTGCTGCCATTAGGTGCAACGCCAGCACCAGTTCCATTCCTATTTACCTACCAGCCATCACCGGTTTCGGCACTTTTTGTTTTTTACTTTTTGAGGTGCTTTTGCTTTTACTCACTTGCTCGTCTTGAAGCTGTTCCTGATGCCAATAGAGTGAATATTGAGCTTGTCAGCATAAAATAAACCCACATTAAAATGTCCTACTTAACAGTATTTTCATTTTTTTTCTATCATGCTTAGTTTACTCTGGGGATGGACTATCAATGTTTGACACCCTGTAGCAATATCAATATTTGCAGTGGGACCTAAGCAGTGCATTGGATGACACGTTTCTGCTGTTGGCATGCGGTTTTGGCGCATTCATCACTCTGGCCAGTTTCCACAAGCCGGACTACAGACGGGTGTGGCCAGTGGCTATCCTCAATCCCATACTGATTGTGCTGGTGGCTCTGGTATTCACCTTCTTGCAAGTGGTGTTCCAGTCGGGCATTAGTAGCTTCCTGGCCACAATGATGCCTCAGCTAACAGTGAATCAGTTACAATTTGGTAAGTTACAGTGTACTATTGGTCAGTTGAGCTCAAGTTTGTCTGGCACGAGCATTCACCAAATGGGCTTACACACACAACACAGCCTATAACCCAATAGTCCACGTCTGTACAAAACAACAAACAGTTAAGAGTCCAATGTTTTCAGGTGCAATCGACATGTTGTTTGAATGGATGCCCCTAGCATTTGCAAGTGTTTCATTGGGGTCTCTATGGTCAGCTCTCTTTTATCTCATGACCTTTCTGTTCCTAATGGGACATCTGGTAGCACGATAAAATCAGCCAAACATTAAGTAGTAAAGTGCTTTCAGATTCCACTCATGTGGACAGGCATCATCTGCATCCAAGATGAATTTCCCAACTTGTACTCGAGAAAGCAAACCCTTCTTCTTGTGTCGGTAGTTTCAATGCTGCTTCTCTTGACAAGTTTAATGCTGTGTCAGCCTGTGAGTCCTGTTGCGCAGGTCACAGATTTGACAACATTCCTTTTTTTTAGACTGGATTTTCTCTCTTCTATGTAACCATTTCAACACTGCGCAATGCACTGAGTCCTCTGGTATTTTGGATTCTCTTTGTGGTTCTCATAGTTTATGGTATGTACTGTATGTTCCTTATTTTACAGTATGTAGTTATTATTGACTGTGAAACTTTGACGAGTACTGGAATATGTGGCATATGTGGAATACTATAAGGGGCCGTGCAAAAATGACGTCATCGATTTTTGGCATTTTTCGACCCCCTTGTGATCGGTTGTCATCGTTTTCCAAACCCCCCCTCTAAAAGCAAAAAAAGTGACGTCACTTTTTTCAAACCTCCCCCCCCCCCAGTTGCAAAAAATGCCTGTATTAAAAGCAGCAAGGTTTGGGACAATTTTTTTAGATTGTTCTGGTTATTTTCCCATATTTAGAAACAGAATTTATTTTTACAAGATTTTTTCGTTATTTTTTAAGATCAAAGAAAAAAACGAAAATTCTTTAATCTATCACTTTGTAGAAAGGCCGTCAACACACAGTTATGATGAACTGTACATGTATTGAAAACAGTAGCGTATCCAAGGGCGTCATGTAGGGTGGGTGCACTCCTTTTTTGGTGGAGATAGAAGGAAAAAATGTGTCAAAAATTAGAAAAACGAATAAATTCAGTACTGGAAGGTGTCAATATTATATATATGGGGCCTGTATGGGGCACCTCTCTTGGCGGCGAGTTTTTCGAGTTCGCCGGGAGAACATTTTACACCGGGCAGCCCGGCCTATCCCGGGAATATCAAATCGCCCAAAAATATTGCAAAATCGCTTGTGAGAAAGAAGAAACATTTCTAATGGTGTACAAACCTAAACGCCAACACAGTCTTTTCATTCAGATACATTAATAATACACTAATTATTCGTATTTTCTAATAATTCTACATTCTTTACATTCCAGAACAACCCAGCTAAAATTCTGTGCCGGGCCGTACAGGGCTCTACTATACATATATTGTGGTCAGAATGCCTTTGACAATGCGTTTTTGAAGGTTATTTTTTCTAGATTTTTTTTCGCCTTAGCCTCCTTAAACTACTAAAACGGTTGATTTCATGCTAAGAATGCCTCTGAAATGCGTTTTTGAAGGCTAATATCACAAAATTCTCCTATGAGGCAGAAGTGACGTCATCATTGGGACAAACCCCCCTCCCCCGTTGCCATCATTTGGCAAACCCCCGCTCCCCCTAACCGATGACGTCATTTTTGCACAGCCCTAAGTTTTACTGTATGTTGTACATGTACTAAGTTTGTGGCTGTTTAGGTTGGCACAACTTCCAAAAGGATCTTGCACTAATTTTGGGAGTGTCCCACAACTGGAGGTGCATAACACGTTTTTTTGGTCCCACAAGCTCCTTCTATACCGTGGCCTGGTTAGGCTTGTTACCTGCTTGGGTTGTGGTAAGCATGCGGTTGGCTTAACCTCCTCGTGTCTATAAAGTAATTTTGCTCTACTTGTAGGCTTTGGATTTCGCCGTGTTTTGGGGCATTTTGAGAAAGGGCTACTCGCCAATCGAGTTAGAGAAACTGTTCTTACCATATCCTTATACCTGGATCAATTGGGTCCTGATTTTCTTAGTTCCATTGTTGGCAGTTCTAATTCTGGCCCTGGGACAAATTATCTATACCAAATGTGTGGCCAAAAAGGTGAGCGATGAGAAAGAACCGTAACACATCTGGGTCCGGCACCCAACCAACCAGAGAGGTCTCAGAAACAGACATACTCAGAAACAGTTGGGTACATACACAATGAGTGCGATGCTCATAGTGGACTCAGCACAACAGCTCAAACAATGCAATCGCGTCGCTCGCTATTGATACTCCATATCACAGTTGGTGCGTTGGCCGCAAACCAAGCATAAACCGGAGTAGACGGCCAACTAACCGGCTACTGTAATTCCAACGGGCGCTAGATTGAAATGCTTTCAGACTTGGCACGCCCTCTGCGCTACCACCTCACGCTGGCCCACCAACGGCAGTTACTACTTGGTGGCCAATCAGACTTACGAATCTCCGCCTCCAGCAGGCAACGCCAAAGCGTGCTGGTGCTGCTGCAACTACCGCAGTTGCTCGTTCTGCGTTCTGGCCATCGAAGTCATCTTCATTCTTCTCACTCTGGCCGGCACCATCGGCTGGCTGTTCAAAGAGAAACTAAGCCCGGCCGAGAAGTGGGCGCCGTTCGGTTCCAGCATGTTCGTCTTGTTTCTGTGGTTTCTGATCTTGCTTCTGTTCTATCGTGGGCTGCGCACCAACCGTGCCGGCTTTCTGCTTCCCTTTCTCTGCTTTGCGTTGCTCTCCGCCGCCTCCACGCCCGTCCTGTTGGTTGCGCTGAGTGTGGAGCGTCGTGAGAACCTGAAGCAACTGGAGAAACAGAACGTAGGCTCCGACAGGCAAGAACTGAAGCTGATCTACGACATCGGCGCCTTCGAAGCGGTGGCGTTGATCTGGTTGTTGCGCGGTTTCATATGTTGCGTGGTGGTCGGCGCTCACTGGAAAATACGCAACGAGAAACCGATACCAATGGTGCCCCATGACAAGAGCGACGTCCCCTTGGTCACGGCGGTGCCCATCGCTGTGGCCGAAGACGACACCTTACCGGCGCCGGATAAAGAGACCGAGGCTTTGATCTACGCTTGAAGTAGACGCTATTATCTAACTATTCCACTGTACGCACCTCTCCGAGACTACTTCAATTTATCTTGAAAGCCTCTTCTGCCAAGTTTCCAAAGCTGTTTTGATTGCAGATTACTGATTATTGGCTTATTATCCAGCCGTGGCCCTCCCCCAAAATCAGACCGACCACTGTTTTTGCTACGAATTTTCGGAGAGGTGCTATTCTGGATGTTGTGTGTGCCGGTTTAATGCTTACTGTACATACATGTTGCATGTGACGTAAAGGCACAGTAACTCTAAACGGGTTCAGATAGTCTATCCGTCCGGTTCTGTGCCATCTACTAAGCTGCTTACTGTACCATTGCTGGGCAAGTTTTACGGTGCTTCATGTCTGAGAAGTCTATGTGCGTGCGCTTGCGGGGAAGATGTGCTAATACGTAATAGTAGATTACGTTTTGTCTTCTTTTTATACACTTGCCGTAAGTTTGATATCGAGTGCATAATCGTTTCGTGGTTGTTTGTACTGCCAGTGTTTTACTTTGACACGAGTTCTCGTAAATCTCAGTCTGCAGTCACAGATACTGTACGTCCAATGAAGTTCAACAGTCAGGGAATTAACAACATATACCGTACCAGTACCCACATATATGGTATATAGTACCATATTATATAGTACCAGCGTACCTTCAAGTGGTACTGGTACCATATATTAAAGCAATAATCTGAACCCATGCATGTACTGAAGTACTTTGGGTTACCCCCTAGCTAGAAAGGTCAGATTCTAATTATCCCTGCCTCAGGACAGTTTAGGGACTCCCAACCCAAAATTCAACTGCTGCTAGCAATGGCTCTAGTACTACAATCTGGCTCAAGATTCACTTAGCTTAAAATCTGATTTAAAGGCCTTTAGTAACTGATTTTTGTGTTTCGCTGTTGATATTTAAGAGAAATCTGTGTTATAGAAACCGTTCTTGTCAGTTTTTGCTTGTTTTAGTTCTTAAACGCTACTTGGCTGCTAAAAGCAGAGATTTTTACCTATATTATCTAATATCGTGCTAAAAACCCATTTCAGGCGCTCTCAAGTTTTTTTTTTATTTTGGAACTACTACCTGGCAAACCCACGACTCCTCCTGGTAGAAAATCTTTACCCCTTATCCCAGCCTGACCAGGCAGTGTTACATGTATGGCCGTTAAGAAAAGAACGCATCAAAGCAGTAGGAAAATTTCCGTGTAAAAGGTATCATTTGGAGGTTTCACTCGAACGATTACCATGTATGGTACCGGATTACCATGTATCGATAGATGTGTACTGGTCTGGTACCATACAGTATGTGTTGTTATTTCCTTGACTGTTCAATAAATTGTGGAGTTATTACGTATGTGTTCGATGCATCAGGCGAACCTAACCTAAACTTTGAGCAAACCAAACTGGTGGTGGTAGTGAATTTCCGGTGTGGGAGGGACACTTTTCTAGCGTATCAAAGCATTTTTAAACGGCGCTAATATGCTGGCCAAAGAGATAATAACTTTTAAAGAGTGAATATATTATCAGATTTAATTGTCATTGCCAACCGAGATCGGGCAGACATGTTAAGTGGGGGGTCGGCGGAATCGGCCGGCATGGTGTGCGTTGGACATCCCTATGGCCCCAAAGTAAAACCTTAAAACAGTTCCGCCCAACTCCCTCTGGGTAGCCAGCAATGGCCATCCATGGTTTTCTCTGATGGGGTCATTTTCCATAGTAAAACTCGAAAACACCGCTATCGGAAATGAATGTTTCTCAGGGGGCCGAGTTAGCTGAGACACGTGCTATCCAGCATTCGAAAGCTCACATCATGGGCTTTCAGAATCTGCAATAAAATTTATGGTGATTTTTGTTGTATCAAAAATAATCGATCGCAAATTATCGATTGATCATGATTTTATCAGTTTTCAGTATCTGACTAAAGCAGCTAATACAAAGGAAAATGGGATGACCAAATTGAGGTTTTCTGGTATGACAAATTCATTGGCGACGCCCATTTATAGCTACGATCACTTGATCAATCGATAATCGATGTTCGATCGATTATCGCTTTTTTGCTCTGCAGATGACCCAACTACACAGGCTATGATGTTAGTGGTTTTCGGGCATGCTGATTTCAACCATTACGTCGGTTTAGAGCTATCATCGCGTTTTAATTCGATATAATCGATGTCGATTGATTATCGATTTTTTGTTGTGCAGATAAACAAAACACAAGCTATAATGTCACTGGTTTTCGGGTATGCCGATGTCAACTATTATGTCGGTTTAGAGGTATCATCGCGTTTTAGTTCGATAATCGATATCGATTGATTATCGATTTTTTTCTGTGCAAATGATCGAACCACATAGGCTATGTTTTTAGTGGTTTTTGGGCATTCCGATTTCAACCATGATGTCGTTTTAGAGCTATCATCGCAGTATAGTTCGATTATCAATATCGATTGATAGTCAAGTATCGATTTTTTGTGGAATAGGTGAAATAATACAACTTCCGCCTTATGCGTCTTCTGCTATTACTTGTTGTAGCTAAGCTGGTGTCTGTTTACCCATAGTGAATGCATCTATCAATATATGGGCATTTTGAATAGTCCAACTGTGTTTAGCATAACTGTACTCTAATAGGAAAAAATTAGGCTAGGGAAGTATATCGAAGGCCGCATACATAAAATGGGTTTCGGTGCAGAACACAAAAAGAAAGCAAGACTTCAAAACCATCTATTCTAAAATATTTGGACCGCATACTACATGCTCCAAAGGAATCAGAGTTTTGTAGTACATAAAGCGTATGTATAAACTAGTAAGCGGCCAGGAGCCTATAACGCTATTCTATATTAATCGAACTATACTGCAATGCTAGCACTAAAATGACATGATAGTTGAAATCGGATTGCCCAAAAACCACTAAAAACATAGCCTGTGTGGTTCGATCATTTGCACAGAAAAAATCGATAATCAATCGATATTGATAATCGAACTTAACTGCAATGATAGCTCTAAACCAACATCGTGGTTGAAATCGGCGTGCCCGAAAACCACTGACATTATGGCTTATGTGTTTTGTTTATTTGTACAGCAAAAAAAATCGATAATCAATCGATATCGTTTATCGTATTAAAAATGCAATGATAGATAGCTCTAAACCGATATAATGGTTGAAATCGGCATGCACAAAACCCACTGACATTATAGCTTATGTGTTTTGTTTATTTGCACAGCAAAAAAATCGATAATCAATCGATATCGATTATCGAATTAAAACGCGATGATAGCTCTAAACCGACATCGTGGTTGAAATCAGCATGCCCGAAAACCACTGACAATTATAGCTTATGTGTTTTGTTTATCTGAACAGCAAAAAAATCGATAATCAATCGATATCGATTATCGAATTAAAACGCGATGATAGCTCTAAACCGACATCGTGGTTGAAATCAACATGCCCGAAAACCACTAACACACTAAGCCTGTGTAGTTGGGTCATCTGCAGAGCAAAAAAGCGATAATCGATCGAATATCGATTATCGATTGATCAAGTGATCGTAGCTATAAATGGGCGTCGCCAATGAATTTGTCGTACCAGAAAACCTCACTTTGGTCATCCCATTTTCCTTTGTAGCTGCTTTTTTCAGATGCTGAAAACTGATAAAATCAAGATCAATCGGTACTTTGCGATCGATTATTTTTGATACAACAAAAATCACCACAAATTTTATTGCACATTCTGAAAGCCCATGATGTGAGCTTTCGAACGCTGGATAGCACGTATCTCAGCTAACTCGGCCCCCTGAGAAACGTCCATTTCCGATAGGGGTGTTTTGGAGTTTTACTATGGAAAATGACCCCCATCGGAGAGAACCATGGATGGCCATTGCTGGCTACCCAGAGGGAGTTGGGCGGAACTGTTTTAGGGTTTTACTTTGGGGCCATAGGGATGTCCAACGCACACCATGCCGGCCGATTCCGCCGACCCCCCACTTAACATGTCTGCCTGATGGCTGCCCGATTTCGGTTGGCAATGACAATTAAGAATGATTACTGAGCAGCACAAATGAAATGAGAATTGCTAGGTGACCAGTTAGTTGGTACCAACGGACTACATGCACATAGCCAGTCCCGCTTTGTCCGATTTCGTGCGTTCGTCACAATGCCTAATTATTTTTCCATCGTTTACTTACTTTCGGCTGGATCCCTTATCCTTGAAGGTTTGTTCGCTACTATCTGTCGACTTATTTAGTATAAGCTCGAATACATAAGGTTGAAGCAGAAAATGTAGCGCCATTTCGAAAAAACCAAAGAAAACAGAAAAAAATGCACAAAAGACAAGCCAAGTTTCTTCGAAAAAGAATCTCCCTCTGGATTGGATAGTTGCTGTACCGATACACTTTCAGCACGCCAACAAAAGTATTATCTGGCGGCTGAAAACAGACGCGAAGTTAATCCAGCTGACGTACTGACCGCAATGAAGCTGAGCCACACTCTCTTCTGTGCACATGGTTGCAAGGACCGGCTTGACTGCTTTGGATTTGCCTTCAAAACAGCCACCGGCGACTGCCGCATGTACGGCAGAATCGACCACCTCCAGACCCAGTCAGTCGCTGGGTACAACTTATACCAGAAGACCAACTGTAAGTCCATCTGCCCATGCGCGCCGGCTTACCCGCTCTGTTACGTTAATTAGCCAAATGCTCTTTGGGCAATTTGTTGCTGTTGGTCCACATGCTATAAAGTCATTCGTTTGTTGCCTGGCTACCTGATTGATTGACCGTTGGCTATCATCCTCTGGTAGCTTGGAGCTGCGCAATAGTGACGTAATCCCTAGGAGGTGAGTTCGTCAAACCACAACTGCTTGGCAAAACTTCTCCCCTGCCGGTCTGGGTTGGTTTGTCTGTCAGTGGCAGTTTAGTTGGTTGTTGACTGGTTTGGTTGGTTAGTCGGTTGCACGATGGTAAGTCGGTAAGAGGTTGGGTTGCTAGTAGCAGTCTGTCATTTTATTTAATCAGTTTACGGGTGTCAAAGTGTTCATTAAACTCTGCATTGAAGATTTTGGAGAGTGCGAAGAAGACGATCAGTGTGCTACTGGGGCTGACTGCAGTGAGGCCAGAAAATGCGAGTGCCACTTTGGCTTGACCAACTACGATTGCACCAATGGTAATATATCTAAATAGCACAATTAGAGCTTGTTAGTCAAGTAGCTTTTCTCTCAGGCAACACCCTGATAGTTGGATATTCGCCTGAGCTTGAATTATACAAGCCGGAGAATGTGACCAGTCAAAAACTTGCAATCTCGCTGCCAGTACGTTCCGACTTCGCGGCTGCATTCTTCAGTCCAGACATTCTGGTGTTGGCTTGTGGCTACAAGGCTGGTCTGCTCACATCTGACGTGGACATGGTCAGTTTGACCAGTGGACAGGTTAGTGCCGGACCTCCGCTCCCCAGTGGAGTCAGAGGTCTGGTTGGCTCAGCACAGATGACTGACTGTCTGTATCTGTGTGGAGGAGTTGACGTAAACCAGCTACATGCGTCTGTGACAACCTGTCATAAGCTCTGCCTCAACCGCCCCACCCAAATCTGGGCTTGGCACTCGATCGCCCCTCTGTCACCATCGCGAAGTCGCCACACCATGGCTGCGTTCCAAAGCTACATTTACAGTGTGGGCGGACATGACGCTTCAGACCAATTTATGGCGGATGTGCAGCGCTATCACCCCCAAACTGACAGCTGGCAGCAGAAAAGCGGATTGCCAACCGCCCGGGAAGGAGTGGCTTTGGCTGTTCTCAGAGATAAGCTGTTTGCCTGCGGAGGTTACAACGGAGCCGCACTGACCACTTGTGAGAAGTACAACCCTGATCTAGATGCCTGGACCCAGGCTACCCCCATGAACCGCGCCAGAACTGCCTTCTGTATGCTGAGTACAGGCGGCAAACTGCACGCTTTTGGCGGACAACTCAGCGGCGATCCTAACGTAGGTTTTACTGTGGAGATTTATAACCCTGATACGGATCAGTGGCTCCTGCACCAGATATTGCAAGTGGAGCGCGTGGGACATGCATGTGTTCTTCTTTAGCTACTAGTAGAAAATAAATTCTTATATGTACCGAGTTTTTCCATAAATAAGCATTCATGTAAACTTCATTTTTCCTTTGCTTATTGTCTGTACTGACTGTTGTAGTAAGCGTGTAAATTACCTTCCGCGATGCCTTTCATGAATTACAAAGGAGATTTTGGACAAGTGTTTGTTGTGGACCTGCTACCTACTGTAGGTAGAGATACAATTAAGCAGAGTTTTCAACAGAAGGCGAGCATGTGTATATTTGGTTAGGTAAATGCTGCCTGCTTCTGAATGCTTGCTTTGCTAGGCTAGGCTTCGCTTGTTGTCTTTACTGTTGTCGTAAGCGTGAAAATTAGCTTCTAACACGCGTTCCATGAATTATGTAAAAAAATTTTGTTGTCTGTTTGTTGTGCATTGGATATGCACACACAGCACGTATATTTTGAGAACTGTTGGTCGTAATCTTCAATGTGCATGTGTAATACTCGGTCAAAAATAATCAATTAGTCTACATGTTCTTTGTCGCTGAACCAAATCGTTACAAGAAATGCGTTTATCAAAAATCACCTTCAAAGTAGGTTTGTTCAATTTCCGGCCTGGCATCACATTGCAGTGAATATAGAGTGGTCAAGCGTGCTGCATTTGTTTAGCATTAGTAGTGTGGATGGGTCGGGTAGGTCGACATCGCTCGGCAGCTGGAATCCGACGAATGACTCGCATAGACATTCCGTGGTGAAGTTTACGACCGGGTTTCGTGTAACAACAACAGTAGACCGTCAGTGCTATGGATATTAGCACCCCGAAGCTGAAAACTTAGATTTCCTTTCCCTTCTGTTCTGAGCTCGTAAAGGCAAATGCACTTCTAAGAAACTTTCCAACTTACATAACTAAAAGAAGCAATAAAACGTTGAGTTTGCAACAATTAACGTGGCAGCAGGAATGATCGCATCTGAAAAAAAGTAAAAAAAAATTATATTGATGAAACTGTTTTCGGTTAATTATATAGTAAAAAATAACTGTATAATGAATACGATGGAGGGATGGATGGATTGTCCGGGCGGGGCCGTCGTAGCCCCTGCTTTGGGCCACACTGTGGACCCATCACGTAGATACACCCACATACACCCTTCCTTAGCTACTAGCCGGCACACATGCTCGGTGTCAGTCTGGGCGGGTCTCAGTGTTAGCACAGCAGTCCCCGTTTCCGTACAATGTATGTCCCGACACACGTGTGTATTGTAGCTTAGGTGCTTAGGCAGCTCCAGTCGGTTCCCATTTACCTACTCGCTGTCACCAGCTTTCGGTAGCCTGGGTTGGGCTTTGTGCCGATGAGACGACCAACTCTTCACGGCAAGAAACTTGCCCTGCCGAGTGGATGAACGCAGTGGCTTTGCGATCTAACTAAACCACTACACCAACTGTGCCGGCTTATTGAATACGATACCGGTAAGACTGCATTGACTTACACAAAATATACAGTGACTGTGCGATCCTGGCTTCTTGCACTGACGTTCTGCTTTATATCTACATCGCTGGCCACTATAAAATCTGGGTCCACCACAGCTGTGCAAACTCTAGAACGGTCCTAAAACGAAGTCAAGAGAGTACGGTTTCTAGCGTCAGAAGCTAGAGGCAGTAAGTGCTTTACTCCTTGATACGGCTGCAGACTAAAATAGAAGTCGTTTGTAGTTTCCGAGTAGTGGATGAATGCATGACTGGTGCTGCTTTGCTTCCTATACGTCTCAAACTCTGCTGGAACGTCCACTGCATATGTTGGCTTCATTATCCAGAATTTCAGCGGAAACTTCTCCATTGTTGCTGCGCCTACATAAATAACCGGATTAGTAATAATACCACAGTATTTTGTTAAGTTTGCGTAGACAACTGTAGGTTTATGCTCGGATTTCTACATGTAAGTCTAGAGTGGGTGGGTAGACCTAATTTGGGTCGGTCTGCATAGGCAGAAATCGATCAGGATTTTTGCAGAACTGTACAGTTGGATGATTTTTCCGTATTCTCCGTAAGTCTCGCCGTTCTACGTGGTGTGTACATAGGTTGCCGAGTGAAGTAACGGTGGTAGCCAAGAGTACAATAAGTTACATTTTTAAATGCCTAAAAGTAGCTAATGTTCAAGGTTTACCAGCAGAAAAAACTCGTTAAAAATCGATTTCTCCCAAACTAAGCTATGAACCCTAGCGTTTGAGCTTGTGGCAGTTGTCTAAATTCAAGCTCTTTCCTTTCCTAACTTGGAGTCTCTAAGGCCTTATTCCCAATATGAAATAAGGAGTGAAAAGTTTGTCTGCGCACTGTGGGAAATTTCGGTTTCGCTTGTAAACGACAGATTAAGGCTGGTAAACTATTCCAAAAAGGTTAAAAGCATATTTTATTACAACTTTCAATGGCTTGTGGTCTTCTGAAGTCATATTTTATATGATGAGTAGCTTCTATATTTTTTTAGGCCTAGCTGTCCGCAGCGATAAGTCTAATGACAAGTCACATAGAATTGAATTATAAGCAGTAAAACATGCTTTTTTAACCGTTTTTAATTTTTGATAAGATATGAACTGTTTACACAACGCACTACCGGCTTAGATTCAAAAGAGCAGACGTGACCCAAATCGGGTCCAGTTTTCGCACTGTAAAAGCGACAAAAAATCCGTTTCTACATTGTACGTTTCGCTTAGCGACTGGAGCTAATGGTGCATACCATTAGATAGCCCTTGAATTTATATAACCGATTAACATATAGCCCATCCTTAATCTCTATTTCTGTTGCCGCCGTAAAACAGAGTAGGTTATCAAAATTGATGAAATCGTCATTCTTAAAGTGCCCACCGTGCTGCTAACAAGAGATACTTCAATAAAACCTTGTGTTGGAAGAGTTAATTTGATCAAAATTGATCGTTTTATCACTTTTTTACTGCAAGAAAATCGCTTTATTCTTACGAAAACGGGGGCCGCGTGAGGGGCTCCTCAACCTCAAACCAACCCAAATTAGGTCCACTTTGCACAAAAATTATTATTGTTCGCCTACATACTAAACAAAGCCTAGGGCTCCGAGAAGACACAATAAATGCGTGCGGTGGGATGAAGCTAAGTTAGGTAGGACAGACAGACCTTGATCGTTGCGGTTTCTGTTGAGGTTGCTGTTGCCGGAGGCAGAGCTGATCACGGTTACGCCGGCCAGACACCGGGTGCTGAGAAGAGCGAGCAGGAGAAGGAAGACGGGCATGCTCCAGTCAGTAGTGGACCGGAGGAGAGCGGTCATTTATGCGGCAACGAGCTATAGCGTGTCTGCTAAATGAATGTTTTGGCCGTACCCCCGAGACAGCCAGTCCATAAGCTGCATCGGAATTAGATTCAGCTCTTCGCCTGCCTAGATTTAAGATCCAAATAAGAGCTACGGAAATCACTCGCTAATGAAAAAAGCCCACATCGGGACCGGCTTCCACTTTAAACCGAGTACGTTAGCGTGTGTATTCTTTCAGACAGACGGAAACACCTTATCACCTACCTGCTTGTCAAGTTCCTATTTTTCCAGTTTTTTTCGGTTTTTTTCCAAAATCGCGGAAAGAACTCCAGCACAAGTTGAGAGTATCCTAGCCTTGTTTTATGATTCCTAACGCTTTCTAGCGCCTTCCTGAGTCTTTTCAGAACAGAAATGTACGACTTATATAGACATACATAAATAACGAAACAGGCATGAAACAGTCTCTGACAGGCTCCATCAATTAACGCTATATGCAAATTTTCTTACAGCAGTTTGCCTTTTTGTTTTAAATCGCCAAATTTGATCTTTTCTGTTGGTTTTCTAACAATTTTGAGTCAGTGTGGCCTATTATACATAGCAAAAGTCCACTTTTTAACTGAAACATGACTAAAATTAGCTATTTTTAGCTTCAGTTTCTTCCGACCCTTAGGAAAAAGCCGTTTTTGTTTCGAAAAAAAAATGAAAATAACACACCTCGCGTCACATCCCTGGTAGGTAGACTACGTTTCATACTTTGGTAGGAAAGTTTTAATTCAAGCACAAACAGTGCAAGAAAGCAGTTGAGCCAGCCACCATTGTTTTCGTGTCTATAATTTTATGCTTTGTCTCAAATTACTGCTCTTTGTGTTTATTTCATTGCCGTGCCCGATACATTGATTTTCGAGTGTGTTTAGTATCTTTCTCTTTCGCTAAAGTTTTGTTTGTTGCATTGCACGCCAAAATATTACACTCTAATGCGTGGAGGTATTGGAAGCTAGTATCGAGCTGACGGTTAAACGGCCAGTGGCAGTTTAAAACGATTTTAGTGGCTGCTTTGAAAGAGTCAGTCAAGTTGTACTCCTGGTGGGCTGTGCTTTAGCACGCCGTAAAATGCTATCTCCCGTTTCCTTTTCATTCTTTCTATTGGCTATTATTTTCAAACCAACTATCGCAGGTGCCAATTTTTCAATTTATTTAAAATTTCTCACCTAATCGTCCAACTTCTTAGAAACGCTAGGCATGTTTGGTATGAAGATTACATATTGCTACTAGGTGTTTGTTATGTAAGCAACTGCGTCTGAATAAGTCTGTGTATGTACATGTTGTACGCAGTAGTAATGCATGCATATACGTACTGTACGTATTCATTATTCTATTCTAGAGATAAGCGAATGTTATACCGGCTCAGAAGTGACCACCTTCTCAATTGAGTGTCAGCAGTCAAAGAAATCTATAAATTGCTTCAAGTACGTCTGCAATTCGACACAAGGTAGGAAGGGGTGGTAGAAAATCAGATGGAAAGGACGTGCCGTTTCAGGAACAAAATTGTTGTACGGATGTAACCCAGATAACAGGGGTTGTGAGGCCGGGAAGCTCAACTGTGACGGGTCGAAAGGACGTGGCCAGTGCTACGTTTGTTACAAAGACCTCTGCAATAACTCACCTTTACCTGTTGCTTCTAAATGGAGCCTTCTCTCTATGTTGCTAATGCGGACTTTTGTCTAACCGTGTCCGTCTATAAAGTTTTGTGCTGCATATTTATTTACTACGTAATACGCTACGGAAAGTAATAGGTACAAGTTATCATCTGTCTTCGAAAACCTATTGTGTGTCTCTGGAAGGTGGTAGATTTAGGACATGCTTTCAAATCGTTTTGAACTCATCAGTGGGCAGTATTCTGAATTTTGCCGCTGTTTGGGTAAGAACAACGTTTTTTCTGATAACCGCTAACATTAACCTCCCTGCAAAGGGTGAATTGTTATAGGTGTGCATACTGAGCTACAGTAGGCTGGGGTTGACTGAGAAGAACAGTGTCAACCGGGCTGGAAATTAGAAGAGCAGAGAGCGCTGGCTAGTTAGCAGAACGCCGGCAACTAGTGTAAAGACTAATTCATCTGAGCTGAAAGAAAAGCGTCGGCTGCTTTGAGATGATGATCTGGCCGACGCAGTCAGTTGCAGTGGAATCGGCGCATCATGCTGTTGGCCGACAAATGCCTTCCGATATTTCTGGTTGTGCTCTGCCTTGCTGCTTTTTGTTGTACGTATGTTTAGCTAGTAAATCTTACAAAAAATACACAAAAACGTTCAGCTTCGCTCAGATGTTACACCGGCCACCAAACAGCCGAGCTCTCCCACACCTGTTCGAGAGAGTTGGTCAGCCAGACTGAAGAGTGCTTCAAATACGTTTGCTATAGAAGTTCGATTGGTACGTAACTACGTAGGTTGAGGTCGGAAAAGGTACAAGAGCCTTACTTTGTAGAAATTTCTATTTACGTTCTCTAACCCGGTATGACAAGAACTCTGAGAAAGTGTATCTATCAGAAAGTTTTTATGAACTTGTTTTACATAGCTCTAAATTTTACCTAATCGCAAAATCTACGCAAATAGCCTAGTCCGAATATATTTTTTATTTCAGTAAGAGTATGATGTTTCCTTACTCCGCCCCACTGTCTGAGGAGTTATAATACAAGATACTGCCAGTGGCGTCTCCAGGGGGTGTAGGGTGTGTACACCCCCCTTTGCGGTGGAGGTAGGAAGAAAAAGTCTGTCAAAAATATAAGAAACTAATGAATTATGTACTAAAACTGTCTAATTTGTGCTCAGAATGCCTTCTAAATGCGTTTTTGAAGGCTAAATTTTCAAAATTTTCTCGCCCTGGTCGGGCAGAAGCCCAACCAGGCCATTATAAACTACTAAAACTTGTAATTTCTGTTAATTTTAAGATCGGAACGCGTTTTAAACGCGTTTTTGAAGGCTAATTTTGCTAAATTTTCTTACCCTGGTTGGGCAGCGGCCCAACCAGGCACTTTCAAAATTTTACACCCCCCTTTCCAAAATCCTGGATACGCCACTGGATACTGCATAGATTTAAGGGATGAACTGCAGGCATGGAGTTCACGTACGGTTGCAACTTGCAGAACGAGGGCTGCAGAACTCAGCAGACTAGATGTCATGCTACGCTAGGCGCCGGAAATTGTTATGTTTGCAGCAGAAATCTATGCAACGGGGTCCAGGGCCTTGGCAGACTACCTCTATTCTTAATTTCACTTCCGATTGTTCTCATTTATGTACGATAAATAAAGCTATGATGTTGTGCATAATAATTGATAAAAAAGGCACATACAATGGATGGACTCGTTATTAACTATCCTGTCAAGCGGCGAACGGTTTTGAAGTCGCAGACCGTGTGAACAGTTCCAGGTGTTAAGCTGCGCTTTTCCGTAAGCTGACATTATCGCTGTTGAATACATAACAAGAGCTACTTGGTATTAAAAACTGAGCTGCTATGAAGACAACTTGTATTGGCATTCTGTGCTTGTTAGGCAAGTTTCTTTCTATATAGTTCTGCTTGCTGAGTTGGTTTAGTTGCTTTAGTCAGCTGCTGCAACGGCTTGCAACGTTGTCCGGACGGATCGTTTTGTCCGGACCAAACCACTTGTTGCCATATCAGCAGTGCCAGCTATGGCTGCTGTCCGTTTTCCAATGCCCAATGCTGCTCGGATATGATTCATTGCTGTCCTGAGGAGTTTCACTGCAACCCAGACAAAGGAGAATGCGTTAGTGTAAGCTTCCATTATTAGACTGTACTGTGATGCTAGGCTTATAGATAAAAATGCGCTTTGTGTGAGGTAAAGATTGTGTTTAACTAAGGTAATCATGCAAGTAGAGCTACATGTAAGTTTTTCAGGGTGATGTGTTGAGAATTCAAGCGGCCAAAATACTACCGCCGGTAAAGACAGAAGTGCTGTCGTGATACAAACTGATTGCTTGTCCGTCTAGAACTTCAGTAATTCTTCTTTGTTCGTGATACTGTAGTATAATGCCGTCAGCCGTACCATAGTACAATATGCGGCAGTTGGTTAGCATACATTGCATACTGTACGTCTGGAACTTTCTTCGCTTTACAGCTGAAATTTCAATGGAATGTCAGAAAATTAGCTGGTTTTACACGGTTCATGCAAGCGTAGCGTGGACATTTTAATGGCTGCGAGCATATGTAGGAATTCTGCCGGACGGATTTGACCAGCCCTAATTCTTCTATTTTTCATGTACACACACAGTTCAACGGTTTTGTTAACGAGCGCTCACTCCAACAATGTTGCTCCTCTCTTTATTGGGGTAGGTACGAATTTTTGCTCATTTATTTGAGCAGCGACTTCTTCTTTAACGTCAGGCACTTAACGCCATTTATGGTACCGACATCATATAAGGTGCCGGTATCATATATGGTACCGGTACTTAGGGTAGTGACACCATATATAGTGTCAGTACCATAAACGGCGTTAAGTGCCTGACTGTTTAACGTTGCTGAAAAAATGTTCCATGGAAATATTGATAGAGAGAGGGGTTTTTTTTTTTTAATTTTTTTTTTCACAAATTTTTTTTTTTTTTTGGGGGGGAAATGGGAGGGGAAGAGAGTCAGGGATTTTGTTTCGCTCTATTCACTAAATTCGTTGATACCATCTATCATATCACAGTGACGGATTTGCCCAGAACGGAGAGTAAGTAAAAAAAAGAAAAAGGAATTTGTGTTTCCCCCAAATGTGTCAGTGGTTGGAAAATAAGTAAAATTTAATTTTTTACTGAAAGAAAATTTTGTTTATATTCGACGAATTTATCGGGGGCCAATGCTGCTAATTTTTAAATGATTCGACGCGAATTGGTAGAGTAGATACGGTAGCATCGAAATTTGACGCTCGCAACTACCGCAATCGGTTTTGCTTTTCTATCAGCTTTGAGCTTACGACTTATTCCCGTACTATAACAACAATCTGACATTTTATACAGACACGTCCATTTCATCTTGGAATACAAGAAGACACGCATAGATCGGAAAGTGTTCTTAAAGAAAGGTCCCACACAGAAGAGCGGTGAGCCGACCATCTACGTGGTGGAGATCGACCAGAACGGCGTGCGTCACGTGATCGACCGGTTCATCAGAATCCAGATAGGGGTTGGAGCTACCAAGAAACCTGTCTGGTTGCCGCTGAGCATGAGAAAAACCGGGAAAGGAAAAAACTAAACTTACCGTACCTGTTTTTATCTGTTCTCTGCATAGCAAAGGTAAAGCTAGCACTGTTCATCGCTCCACAGCACAATTGCGTTTTTTCGCACCGGATCGCCAGATAGTAGCAATTCTATTCGACACTGTTGGTTTCGTTTCTTGCTCTTTTTGAAGGACAGCAGCGCAATACAAAGAAAACAGCGCAAAGAGGTGCAAACCTGCTTTTTGACCGATCGGTTAAATTTACAAAGCACCACTATCCGAGTTGCACTGGTGATCATGAACAGACAATTCACGGTGTCTGTGGCGGCCACGTATAGGTCCGTCCTGAAAGTTTTTGGCTAAGGATGCCTTACTTCTGCCACCCGGGTGGCACTGGCACTTTTCTAATTTACTACCCATTCGCAATTTAGACTTGGGAAACCGGTAAAAGTGCCACCGGTTGGTATTAACCAGTTGACACTTTCACAGGCCACCAAAGTTAAAATTGAGTGGTTTTCAGCCATTTAGAAAGTGCCAGTCCAGTTCCACTCGGGTGGCAGAAATATAAACTAGATTGACTATGAATACCAATTTTCAGGTGTATAATTTAGGTGGCATGACCACTTCCCTAAATATCTGAAGCAAAGTGCACTGCACAGACAAATAAAGTTGCACACTCGCTACGTACTGTACGTATTGAAAGGAAGTGAAGGTCTTTACTAGTAGGACTTGCACACAACACAACGCACACACTCAAGCGCACACACAAACACAACCACTCGCTAACTTGATACTACAAACACTCACAGAATCACGCATTGCTACACTCACAGAATCACGCATTGCTTCAGTATGTACTGAAGAAGAAGTTTATTGGTTGCTAGTAAACAACAGAAGGCCTTTCAGTCCATTAACTCTTTCAGTACGTACGTACGTAGTGGCTACACACAGATGACTTTACCAGCCAAATTGGTTGCGGATTAGTTGAGGCAGCCAGTTTTCCATTGCCGTCAGTAGAACGTGCAAGGAGTTACAGAGTAGGTAAGTGCTAATGATGGTGATTAGGGCCCAGACAGCTCTTTGTTCTCGGCTGATAATGCGACGCAGTTCTTTGCGCTCTCTTCGTAAGGCTGTCAGCACCAAGTCATCGTTCACTCCGTTCTGAAACTGATAATCCTGCGCTTACGTACACTCTGTTCATTAGTCTAGACCAGTCTTTAATACGAAATAATCTCGTCACCAGTGCATAGGGCTCCCAGCAGCCGCTAGAAATAATTACCGCGGACGGTTGACGAGACGAAGAGACGACACAAAGCTGCGCTAGTTTGTACTGTTTTTGGCTCCGACTGCGTCGCAACTTTAGCACCACAGCCGTATTGGCACACAGCAGGCAAACGAAACAACCGAACACTTGGAAACTGGACGCCAACAACTGATAAAACTGGAACCAGTCGGCTAGACCTAGTTCGGTCGGAAACACTTCCCTCGACCGAAAGAAGTCACTGCAAGTCGGGTAGAGCTGGATTCTGTAGGCCCATGCCACTGGCGACCACAGACCCACCGACAAACAGACCACTGCTAAACAGGCCAAGCGTTGGGCGTGTCGGGAAAACCTAGAAAAAACTGCTCATAAACTGACAACCATCAAATGTAGTTACTCTATAAAGCTGAGTAGAGTCCACTTTTGCCATGCACTCAAGATGAGAGTAAGCGGAATGCCCAACTGTACCATCTTGCTAAGCACGAAAGCGACCAAGATGTATTTGTAAAGGAGGTGGTAGACAGACTGCAGCTGAAAGTAAGTGGCAGCGGCTTCCACACCAAACATGGCCATCCAGTTGATGCAGAGCAGACAGTCAAGACAAGCAAGCAGTCCGAGGGCCGGGTCGCCAAGCTTTTCTTTGATTGAAATGATTACAAGGAAACAATTACTCAGGATGCCAAACGCGGAGACGCACCCGGCTGCTGCCAGAACGGCCGTTCTGGTTGGACTCAACTGCTTAGAGAGGGCGCAAGAGACCCTTGGATACACTGTTTGATTGTAGCAGGACACATTTCTGTCCATGACACCTGAGCAGCGCGCATCGAACTGGTCAAATAGACCGAAAAAGGGGTAGTTATTAGTGCTATTCATAACCTAGACAATACGCAATCTCAAACTCAAACTCAAACACCTGCAAAAGTGCACTGCTCTGTCTGAGGGGGCTAGGTCTAGGTTATTAGCAAGTCTGTAGCTAAAGCAGACAATGCTAACAGGCTAATAATAGAAGCTCTACAACAGCAATCTCTTACATAATAACCTATCTCTATCTTTCAGCGATCAATTGGAGGTCCCTCGATCAAACAGATTCAACTCTTGTAAGTCGAGCCGAAAAGGTGGGTTTAAACTACGCCAGTGACAAAATTACACTATCAGACAGGTTGTAAGCCAAGTAGTTCATACTTTGACGGAGCTGTCACCAGTGTCAACCAAAACGAATTACACCGCAGTCAGCTCGCCAAAGTAAACTGCTTCGCTTACAACCCGTCAGTAGTGTATTTTCGACAGAATTCACGCAGTATACACACGCACCTTAACTGCCTCCACGCAGCACTACCAGCTGAAAGCTCAATGGTACAGTTAGTCAATTAGAAAAGTAGGACTGTGAATAGTGCTAGAAGTTTACACGGTGTTGGTAGCGACACAGTTTATAAACAGCGACAGCACACGATAATTTGCTCTGCTAGGAACGGAACTGCTCAAACAGACAGATAAAATTGTCCAATAGAACACAGCAGAGATCTCAGATATAGATAGATAGAAAGCAGAAAAGCACACTAATAAAAGTCGTTCTCATAATATAAAGGAATCAAAGACCTATTATGTACAGCTCAACATACCATATTATCACTCAAGCACGACCCAGAAATAGTACCAGACAAGCTAATTAATTAATTAACTGATTACCGTACACACAATTACGGCCGTCCATCACAACTCAGTCAGCATTAATTGGCTAGGCTACCGTAATTGCACCACAAAAATGCAGTAGAGTAGAAAACGAGTAGAAAGAAAAAAAGCATCTGAGACTACGCCTGGCATCCGGTTCACTCTCAACACGCTGATGATCTGATTGGTCGATTCAGGGCAGGGGCGGAGTCTTGGCCACTCCGAAGAACACCCTGCAACAATGGACTCTCAGAGAAGAGACAGACAGTGTCAAAGAAAACAGACTCGTGGGAGTATTTGCTGTAAATGGTAGTGACTGTCGAGTTGGACGGCAACTTCTTTACCATGGTGTTCAGTCGACCAACTAGCGCTTCTAGGTCAGCGGCCGAGAAACCCGAATACAACTCGTGAATCGACGTCTGAAACAGGGCTGTCGGCTCGGTTTACGTATTGTTTTATCCGAAAAACACTTTTATCAAGCAGTTTTCCAAAGGAAATAGGCACAATAACTGGATAAATTAGCTTCAAATGCTTTGAATTTACGATAAATAGAAAGCTTTCATTCAAACAAACATTTAATTAGCAAAACTGTCTTTGCCTAAAAATACCGGTACATACCATTGTCAGACAACCCTTATTTAGGTATTTTGGTGTCTTAAAATCAAATTACAACTCTAAACCATGAGATTAGTACAATATGTAATAAAATCCACGCTATTTTGTTGAATTCTTCAATAAAAACCGATTGTTAATCTTTTTGGCATACATCACGGAAAATTACCTTCGATAAAACGAAAAAAATGAGTTTTACCGAAAAACAAACAGCCCTGGACTAAAATCAGCAAAGCGCTATTTGAATCGTCTCTACGACTCTTTATTCCAAAAATTACATAAGTTTTGCCAGTTTGTTTTCTGTGTTCCTTGCATTATAGTACCCTTCACGCCCCGAGACAGTTTAAAAGGAACACGAGCCAAAAATACAAGTACTAGCGCCAACGCAATTTGGCTGCTTTTTATCGCGAATTTAGCCTTATTATTAAATAAAACGAGCTAAACACGCGTTTTCATTCGCTTTGGAGGTTTTTGACATTTTGAACCCCTCCCTGGGCCCTACCCACCCCTGGCAGGCACCAAATAGGCCGGAAAAATCTGCAGGATTGGCCTGCGTGCGAGAAATCGATCGCTAAAAAATTGCCGATTTTTCTAAAAAAAACCCTATCGTTTTGGGCGCGAAGAGGCTGGGAGGATGGGTACCCAAGTATGCGTCGTTGTGTGGTGTTGGCAGGGAGAAAAAGAGAGATAGACAGAGACAGAGGTCATACCCACGGTCCGAGATTCTTCATTCTGAGGGCGAGCAGAAAGGCAGCGGCGGCCAGTTTGCAGTCGGAGATGGAGACGAACTCGTAGAACATCAACGACGCCTCCAGAATGTAGCGCGCCAGTGTCAGCGTATCCATCGATGATTTGGTGGCCTGCAATCAGTGGTGAGGTGAGAGAATAAATAGTCTGCACAAAGACCGTAGTAGGAAGCCAAGTGCAGTTAAATTAAGACGGCTACCTTTGCATAGCGTCGCACGTATCTGTAGCTGAGCGGCATTCCGATGTCGAAGTTGAGTGTTTTCAGCAGTTTCTGCTCCATTTCCACTAGCTGATCGCGCGTGTACGCGTCGTCGCAGATGTAGAGAAAATCGTCGGCACAGGGCGGAATGCGCTCCTGAAAACGCACACTCACTCTCAGCAATGCATCGAAACAACAAATTGGCACAAATATCATTAATAAGTGTTTTTGTTATTGTACGCTTGTTTTTAGCTATTAAACGCATTCTCGCTATATAAATTGAATGAAAGGTGAAAAAGTAAGGCATGTGCAATGGCGTAGCTGGGAATCGAACCCAGCACCTTTGGATTGCCGGTCCAGTGCTCTAACCACTAAGCTACACGCCGATGCCAGACCAACACCTTAAACTCAGTATTTGAGAAAGCTAGCCAGTAATGAGGAGCGGGTAGAAGCCACAAGCATCAAACTCAAGCTGAACTAGTATAGTTATATAAAATTGCAATTTTACAGGTTATTGCTAAAAACGCATTTTCATTTTGTAAATTTTGGACCCCCAAACATACATGGGCCGGAAAAATCCGGAGGGGGGTAGAGGGGGTCTGGAGACCTCGGGGGGAGGGGGGTATGGCCGGCCGAGGGGGAGGGGTATACCCCAGCCCATGTATGCCCCCAAAGCGAAAGTCCCATGAACCCCACCATGGGAGGAAAATCCGCCTCCTACCCGGACCTGTTATGTACGGTTACAGCACCTACATCGAATTTGCAGGCCAGAAAGAGCGCCGTCGATCCAACCAGCTGCAGGTTGGTTTTGGAGACTCGCGTCCGATCCAAGTATAAATCGGTTATCTTGACCGCTTGGTAAAGGGTTTCGTGGTTGAGCTCAAAGTTCTCCTACAAAACATTTCGCCATACAATACATATTGGATGTTTTGTATCCATATAGCATTGGTTCAACTTCCAAGTCAGACTATCATACAGGGACAAGTAGTTGAGTTCTGAAGTGATACTATTATAGTATGGTATGGTATCCCTAACGGCAACAGATTACTGTAGAGCTGCGTATACCTGTATCTCGACGAGCCAATCGACCAAAATCATTCTCATGGCCTCTGTCAACTCCGGCTGTCTTTGAATGTAGTCGCTGATAGGGAATAAGGACTGAAGCAAATAATTAGAGCTGCATGAGAGCATTGCACAAGCACACTACCTCTCTCTTCCTGTAGTAGTCAAAGATATCCTGAGCATAGTGCGGCACGTTGAATGGATCGCTCAAGTTCTCACGATCATAATCGGTCAGGGAACGAATCGGGTCTACTCGCTAGAAATGCGGATATTTACTTTCAATTACAGCCTAACTCCATCAACCGTTACAAGAGGAACTAAGTGCCATTACACGATAAAATTGACCCTATCTTCAGAGCTATTCTTTAGCGATTAGTTATGTGCAATTCGAAAAATCGGTCATCGCAAAAACTAAGCCCTGGGCACCCCGGTTTTGGGAAGTTGTACTTAGGGTAATGCATACTACATTCAAAGAGCACAGCTCCTACGTATCCTGCTCACCAGAGGCAGACCTCAGAAGTAGCCTCACCAGGAAGCAAAATCGGACAGTTAAGGTGTGATTTTTCACTGAGCATGTTGCTATTCCAACCGGCTAGAACATTGTAATCCACGTAAATCGAATCGCCATGTGGCTTTCTTTCGCGATGCTTTGTTGGGCCGCCACACCGCACATGTAGTTGGGGGGAATGGGGGGATTTTCCCCTAGGCCCGATTTTCGGAGAAAATTCCCCCCAGCCGGATTCTGGGGGGATTTTTTTGAAACCCTATTTTGAACCTGCAAACAGGGTTCCGGAACCCTAATTTGGGTTACTGAAACCCTAATTTGTGTCACTGAAAGCCTAATTTGGGTTACTGAAACTCTAAATAGGGTTCCGGAACCCTAATTTGGGTTACTGAAACCCTAAATAGGGTTCCGGAACCCTAATTTGGTTACTGAAACCCTAATTTGGGTTACTGAAACCCTAATTTGGGTTAATTTCGGTTTCTGGAGGCCCAAAATAGGGTTTCGGAACCCTAATTATGGTTTCAAAATCTGTAAAGAAGGTTCCAGAAATGCATTTTAACTGTATTATGTCGAATAAAAAGTGTATTATTGCTCGTTTTATATCAAAATTAGCTGTTTTTGCACATTTTAAATAAAAATAAGTTTTTTGCACGTTTTAAAGCAAAAATAGGGTTTTAAACGGTATTTTTGCACTTCAGACAGGATTTTTACCCGATTTTTAGTCCTCAAAACCCTGTTTTGAGCCCAAAAAAGGTCGCTGAAACCTTTTAAACACCAAGAAAAGGTTGCTGAAACCCCCTTTGGGGATAGCCCTGAAACCCTATTTTGAATCAGAAATATTCCCCCCCCCCCAGCCGAAAACCCAGCTACATGTATGCGCCACACAACCGAATTTGAAAAAAAGCACAAAAATTCGCTATAGTCCATAAATGGGCGGGAAAAATCTGGAGAGGGTATGGAGGGTAAATCTCCAGTTTAAGTAGTAGCAGAAAGTCAGAAGTCTGATGTTCAAAAAGGGTAGTGTGGAAAGCCTGGCAGGACGGTTTGGCAGCGAAATGTTTCTACTGCTATCAAATTTTTCATGGGACTAGACACCAAATTCCCTGATCTTTCCATGGCTCCCTGACTGTCTATTAGTGTTCCGATGATATCAAAATTCGAGTGTGTGGAGTGAACAGCTCTTCAGTGCTACTGCAGACATTTAAGAACCTAAGCGTTGCTGTCTGAAAGCTGACAATGCCAAGAAATTGATGTTTCTGAGAGCTATCATGCCACTGTTGCGCTTTGCCTACCATCGATTTCTGAGTTGTCTAGGAAAAACGGTTTATTTACTGATCCAGAGAGATAAACTTGGTGTCAGTTTTGTTTTGCCCTACTTTTCCGCCAAAAATATTGAAAATATCGTATCGAAATATCGCGATATCGATATTGGAAAAAGGGTCGATATATCGACTTTTCGATATCGATATATAGTCAGAACCCTACTGTCCAGCACAAACCCTGTAACATGTTGCAACACTGAATTGTAGCCTTATAGATTGTTTTTGAAGACATCGCATCAAAATTCTTAGAATGTATGCTCTGCTCACTGTTTGGCCTCGCGCGCTGCTGGCCGGTCGT
>JASANB010003120.1:0-53377 GCA_030248155.1 Sabatieria punctata | reverse complement strand
GAGAGAATTTAAGAATGGATTTGGCTGCCGTGCGCTCGCTTGCAGTTATAGCGAGGCATGCAGAAGGGGCGGCGCATTATGCAAATATGTGCCGGACGCATCAACCACCCTCTTCTTTTAAAAGTGGTGTCTTCAGTACACCCAGTCTCCATAGTGGTCCACACCCTTGCGCTGACGCTGAGGATATCGGCGCGGTGCTGGCTCTTGTTGGGCAGCCATTGGAACTGCACTGGACTCAACAACATATGGCTCCTTGGCCTGAGGCATCTCTGGTACTCTCTGCATGTTGCGTGCGTTCCACAACTGGCCATCTGACAAACGATAGTTGAATTGGCCCAACATCTTGGAGACAATCACAATCTTGCGCGACCAGGGACTTTGACCCTTTGGTGTGTGGCTGCATTTGACACGCACACGCTGACCAACTTGATAACGTTGTAGCCACGGTGGTGCTCGCAACCCAGTCCTTTCAGACCGATTGCAGCCCTCGGCAGGATCTGAATTCTGGTTTAGCTTGTTTCGCTTAGCTTTGCCATTTCCGTTCTGCTTCAGCTTGTTCTGCTTCGCTTTCCCGTTCCCCTTACTGCTGCCAGTTTGACAACAGTAGCTCTCAGCAGCAGCACACTTTGGTGTGGAGACCTGTGTTGTATTCGAGTCGATGTCGATACACACATTGCCCAAGGCGCGCAATGCATCCATACCCAATGTATTGTTGCAATCCTGCTTGAACACATACACTGGTAGCTGTATGGTTCGCCCTCGACAGGTTAACTGTGCTCTGAACTGACCATGCACTGCGAGTGTTGAATTGTCGAAATTGGTGAGTGCAGCAGCAGGTTCTACACTTGTGCCTTGGAAGTGTCTGTCCCACTCTGCCTCAGTAATGCCAGTAACGTCTGAACCAGTGTCTACCAACATCAACAGCGGACTTTCTGGTTTGTCCTGGTCTGACTCGATAAACACCTCACACTGGAGTGTATGATGCAGACTGCGAACGCTGGACTGTCCACCTCTTCTGGATGTGACACCACGTTGTCTGATCGTCCGGTTCCTGTTCTGGCTGGATCGGCACACTCTGCTGTAGTGCCCGATTTTTCCACAAGATCGACATTTCTGTCCTCTAGCTGGACAGGATTCCGTTCTAGGCTGATGACCACTTCTACCGTTGCTGAGCAGGTCTGAGTGTCACTTCGGCCCTTCTCTCCTCCTGCACTGGAATTATTCGCAGCTGAAGCTTTGGCCCCCTTAGCTGGAACAGTCTTCTTGTACTTGCGAGGATTCCAAGACTGAGCCGCACTGATCTGCCCTGGATTGGAAGAAATCGTGACAGCACCTTGGCGCGCTGTTTCGTCTGCCTGTGCAATCTCAAGGAATCGTGTCAAATCGACCGTTTTTTCAGCTAGGATCTTCTCTTGTGTTCCCCTACTGCTCAACCCTTTTGTGACCTGGATTGCCAGCAAGTAGTCACTCAAAGCTGCTACCGTGATGACGCCGTTTTCGTCCAGAGGAAACGTGCATTCTTGCAAGAGCAACCGCAATTCCCGAACAAAATCTGCCACAGACTCGCTGGAATGCTGAGTGCGCTGTAGAAATTCGAAATGCGCTCGCACTGGATTGATTGGATGGTGGAAGAGATTGCGAACTGCTTTCAGAAAATCGTTGTATGTGACAGTTGGATCGGTGAATTCTTTTTGACTTGCAAATTGCGACAAAGCAGCAGGACCTAGATAAGAAAGAAGAAAATCTTTCTTATCGCCCTCAGCCAATTTACGAGCTGCTGGTCGAGCTGCATCAACGGCCGTCAAAAAAGCAGAAAAAATGCGCTCCCACAATGGCCAAGCCAAACAAGGTGGTTCGCCGGGATGCGACCAATATTTGTCGGGTGGGGGTAGCTGAACTCTAGTTGTTTCTGCCATACTTGCAAAACTTAAGCCAAATCGGTCGTTTGACAAACAAAATCGACGGGGCTGCCCTTGAATACCTGCCTTCTACCGCTACAGTTACTGCAGAAAAGCCACTACTGCCAATAAAGTCGGAAATCAGTGTTCGTCTTTTTCTTTTTACAGACAAAAAACAGTTACTGTCCTTTCCGGCGAAGGTGGCGCTAGTCGGCGGTCGGTGCAGTCGAACAGGCAGCAGAAGCAGTGAGACAAGTCTGAATGGGTCCACGTCGACTCGAATCAACATCTGACGTCGCCACTAATCAATTTGTGCCTTGTGAGTTGTAAAGTTGATATCGGCTACTTTTTGATCTCGCCAAGGGTGAGGCGGCCAAATGGAATCAAGGTAGCAACAGTTTATCGCCACATATAGGGAGGCGAACAAATAACTAATCACGCACACAAACTGACTGCTACGAGTCGCAGGGCAGGTAGGCAGCGAGAGAGAATTTAAGAATGGATTTGGCTGCCGTGCGCTCGCTTGCAGTTATAGCGAGGCATGCAGAAGGGGCGGCGCATTATGCAAATATGTGCCGGACGCATCACAAAGCAAGTTTGGGACAGGGAGTTTGGACAGAGACGTAAAAATCCTTCAAATTCGATATTTTAGAGGATGTCATAATAGAATGTGTTTCTGCATGCCCCAAGAATGCAAAATTACAAAGAAAACACCCCAAGAATGCAAAATTACGAAGAAAACAAAGTGATCATAGGGAATTTTCGATAAATAGACACTCATCTGGACAATAAATACCGATTGGATTCCCAAATACCTGGGTATTCCGAAAATTATCGGTATACTGGGTGTGGGTATTTATTAAAATACCGGGAATCTGCAGGTATTTATTGGGTAACTATTCTCAAAAATACCCATTTTTAGGTATGGGTTCGGTATACCCATTCAACAGTAGCCTACAATTGAGCAAAGCCACTCATTGATTGGCTATTCTTACACAACTCTTTTGGTCCAATTGACATCGAGGTGCCTGGTGCCTGCCAAACCAACTAACTAACCCATTCAACCTAAATTTGCCCATTATTAGAGAAGATCCTTGAGAAAACTGACTAAATGGTATCAGTAGCTAAACCAGAGAAACCTGACTAAATGGTATCAGTAGCTAAACCGGATGTTGAAAACATCTATGTTTTATCATGCTGCATGCGTTTTGATCGATTTCCCGATGTTCCCGGAAATCCCAGGATTTCCCAGTTTTTCCTGGTATTCTCATTTCCCAGTAATCCCAGTTTTCCTGAATCCTGGTATTCCGCTCCCAGTTGCATCACTAGTCTGGATGGATAGAAAAGTTATTTGCATGCAAATACAAATATAAGTATATCAGAACGGATCTAACCAAGCAGCCACCAAATAGTCCTTATGCTGTCGCGGACATGGAAACTCCTTGAATATCCTGGTTTGGCAACGTTAGTAGTATCTTCATGATAGAGCAGGCTCTGTCAATGGACTGTGTAAGTTGCACAATGTCTGCATGCTGTTGCTGAACCGAAATAATTCAAAATCTAAGAAAAACGTCTGGTATACAGTCCATTGTAGATGCTTACTTTTCACCAACTGATGGAATGCATGCATTTTGTAAAATAATGAAGCTGAATGGAATGTGGACTTCCATCACAGTGTCACTTTGGATTTTCGCCTTTAAAAGCATCTGCTCCAATTGGCTTAGAAATGCCCTCCTCCAGTCATGCTCTAGGATTGTAAAGTGGTTAGTGGCCATGCTGCCGTTTAACTTATGCAGTTCGCAGTGTCAAGCCTGTGGATAGAAGCCACTTGGGACGGGGGTTCTTTCTTTATGCTTACTTTGTACAGGTGAAAGTGCAATCTCCTTACAAAACAGTAGAAATTTGTCCCGCATTCAAAACATACCCGTGAGTTCCTGCAAAGAGAAAACTATCAACAGTAGCTTTAGAATGGTGTAAGAAATTAATCAGATGCTGCGATTCAAGCAGGCTAAGCTACACACCGCCAGTCATGTAACAGGTGGTGTTCTTATGATAACTTACTGTGGATCAGGTATACCTGTACCAGGGATGGAAATTTTTCCAAAAAAACCTTGGCCAGTTTTTTTTTCAGTTTTTTTCGGTTATTTTTTCGTTTTTTTTTTCCAAAATCGCTGAAAAACGCCTGCTCAAGTTCTGAGTATCCTAGTCTGGTTTTATTATTCTTAACGCTTTGTAGCGCCTTCCTAAGTCCTTTCAGAACAGAAATACCTAACAGAGTTTCCACTTACAAGACCAGGTCTTATAACTGGAAAATGCCCAAATTTAGGGTCACTTTTTGGCGCCCTTTTGAAGACCATGGTCTTGTAACTGGAAAATGTTATTTCGCTTCAAAAAACGGATTTGATAGTGTTGAAGCATAGCAGAGTACTGTATTGTGTCGAAAACAAAAACCGGAATATCGTGTTTTTCATTCGAATGTACTTCTGCCGTTGTTTTCTAACGATAGACAGCTTTTGTTCAGTTAAAAAATAGTTTAGTTGCATGTCAAAATTGGCCAATTTAACTAAAACCGTGATCTTTTAACTGGAAAATGGATGTCAATGAACTCACTGCCGTTGTTTTCTAACGATAGACAGCTTTTGTTCAGTTAAAAAATAGTTTAGTTGCATGTCAAAATTGGCCAATTTAACTAAAACCGTGATCTTTTAACTGGAAAATGGATGTCAATGAACTCAGTTTTCTGACCACCTATTAGAAGACCATGGTCCTATAACTGGAAACAAAAACCTATTTAAAGACCATGGTCTTCTAACTATGGTGGTCTTATAAGCGGAAATCTCCGGTACTGTTGTTTGGGACGTATCACAAGTTGTAGGTCAATCGTTGGGGCTTCTTGATCTGCTGCCGGTCTCTCAGGTTGTAACGTTGTTGTGGCGGCTTGTAGAACGGCGAAGCTAACTGAGCCTGTTGCTGAGGTGGCAATTGAGGGGGAGTCTGCTGCCCACCTCCAGCTTGTCTGTTTGGTCTGACCATTTGCAACACATCCTCATCATCTGACGGGCTATTGGTATAGGCATAATGGCGCTTGCAACGGCGAGCATTGACAACTTGGCCATCTTCTAGATGGTAGGTCCAAAAGCCAAGGACTTCCAAAATCCTCAGAGGCGAAGTGTAAGGTGACTGGCCCTTTCTGACTTGCACGGCTGGTCTTCTTACACGGACCTTTTCTCCCCTCCGATATGGCCCAGGGTAGTACAGCTTGCCAATTAGCTGTCTGTCCACTGCTGGCTCCCGTGACTGCAATTGAGGTTTTCTGACCGTGTCTGGCGTAGATTTTGCAGTCGGCTTTGGGAACTGGAACGGCAGGTGGGCTGCCCATCCAAAGAGCAGCTCAGATGGACTCTTCCCTTGGGTGGTTGGTGTAGCTCTATAGCTAGCCAGGAAATCGAGCATGGCGGCATCCCAGACATGGCGGTTGGGGTCAGGTGGCAGTGTCTCCACAACACCCTTCAACGTCCCATTGAACCGCTCCACCAGTCCATTGCGCTCTGGACTGTATGGTGTGACGCGCATGTGTCTGATGCCCCTGCTGGCCAAGAAGTTGACAAACTCATGGCTGATGAATTGAGGACCATTGTCGCTGAGTAACTGAGCTGGGTGACCATAGCGGGCAAACACTTCCTTCAGCCAGTTGATAATGGTAGTGCTTGTGGTGTCCTCCGTCCACAACACTTCGGGAAACTTGCTCATGTAGTCGACCAGGACTACACAATATCCACGTCCGTTTGGCGCATTGGCAAAGCGGCCTGTGATGTTGATAGCGAGCTCAGTCCACAGAGTAGTAGGCCTTGGTCGCTCCTGAACCGGCTGTTTCACGCGTGGTGTGGATTTGGAACTCTGCTCACATGGTTGGCATGCCTTGACCGTGTGTCCGACCTGTGTGTCCATACCAGGCCACCAGTAACATGTGCGAAGCAGACGTTTCATCCTGTCGATTCCTGGGTGGCCCTTGTGCGCAAGATGTAGAATCGTTTGCCACAGTGCTTGAGGCGCCACCACGCGACCTTCACGCGAAATGCATCCATCTTCTAGAGTCAAAGAATGCCAGACAGACTTGTAGGGGCTAAGTGCTGGCGGCAACCGTTCCTTGGGAGTACTGCGTTTTAGGTGTTCCATCACCTGCTCCAGTGTTTTGTCCCTTGCTGTGAGCTTCCTCAGGCTAGCCCAAGTTGGCCCCTTGAGCTGCTCAGTCACAGCGTGTAGTGCCCTGATGAACGGGTCTGGCACACCTCCAGTTGCTTGCTTGGCTTGATTTGACTCGGGGATGCGGCTGAGGGCGTCTGCCACAATGTTGGCTTTGCCAGGTGTGTGCTGCACAGTGAAGTTGAACACACTGAGGCGCTCAAACCAATGTTCGAACTTGCCACTCTTCCTGCCATTGCCATACTGCTCCAGCAATGAGGTGAGAGCTTGGTGGTCAGTTCTGAGCACAAAGTGGCGGCCCAGCAGGAACTTCTCCCAGTATTCAGTGAAGTACATGGCACCCAGAGCTTCTCTCTCGCTTGCAGAGTAGTTGCGCTGTCTCTCATCGAGGGTGTGGCTACCATAGGCCACAGGTTGCTCCCTGCCATTGGGCTGAATCTGGCTAAGTGCGGCTCCAATGCCGCAATCGCTGGCATCAGTTGTCAGGATCGTCTCTCTGTTTGGGCAAAAGAGAGCTAGCTGTAGATCCTTTGAAACTGCATCCTTCAGCTTCTTGAAAGATTGTTGTTGTACATCACCCCAAGTGAACTTGACAAACTGGTTGTTTGTTTTGCCAGTCTTGCTTGCTGCCTTCCTTGTGAGGGCTCTGAGCGGCTCTGCCATCTGGTGCAGCTCTCTGATGTACTCAGACTGGTAGTTGATCATCCCCAAGAATCGCTGAACTTCTTTGGTTGTAGTTGGCACTGGAAAATTGAGGATGGGCTGCAGATTCTCCTTGGCAGGCTTGATGCACCCATGTGACACCACACGACCCAGAAACTTGACTTCTGGCTGAGCAAATTTGCACTTCTTGATGTTCAGGCGGAGGTTAGCTTGGTTCAACTTCTCCAGCACCTGATGAAGCGTCTCATCATGTGTGTCCTTGTCTGGTGCGTGGACAATGATGTCATCCACATAGGGAGTGCATCCAGGCACCTCCTGAAGGAGTTCAGAGATGAACTTTTGAGCTACAGCGCCAGCATCGCACAGTCCCATTGGCAGTCTGTTGTACTGCAACAGGCCCAAGGGCGTGATTGTTGCAGTGAGTGGCTTGCTGTCTTCATGCAACGCGATGTTGTGGTAGAATTTCACCAAATCCAAAATGGTAAAGACGGAAGATTTGGCTAGGCGCTGGTGCACATCTCTGATGTTGGGCAGTGGAAAGCGCACTGGTTTCACAAAACGATTGAGGCGGGTTAGGTCAGTAGTGACACGCACTGACCCATCTGGCTTGTCTGCAGCTACCATGGGGTTGACAACTGTTGAACGGTCCACTTTTGTCCAAATCCCCAGGTCTGCCAGCTCCTGGATTGCTTTCAGAGCACCCTCATTGCGGTAGACTGGAATTGAACGCAGTTTGCACTCGTAGGGTTGCATGTCTGGCTCCAGTTCAATCCTGTGTTCCAGGTCTGGAATCAATCCCATCTCAGGGCTGAGGAGGGAAGGGTAGCGCCCTCCAATGAGCGCTTGGTAGGTCCCCGGGCTGGACGGTGGTCGATGTACAGACAGCGGTGCTCCAGCCACTGCCCTGACAGACAGGTCTCCGCCTGAGAGTTGCAAATCCAGAGCTTGAATGCAGTCCTTCCCCAAGATGGCACTGCACTGAGGGGGTAGCACATAGAATAGTGCCTGAGCTGACCGATCTCTGTGGTTGACTGTGCACTGAAAAGTCCGAAGATCGGCATCAACTTGGGAGCTGTCGAAGTTACGCAAACGGCAGTCAGTGACAGTTGTCTTCAATCCAGGAAACAGCCTCTGGATGAGTGGTTCCGGTAGTCCAGAGTTATCAGCCTGACTATCCACAGCGCAGGTGATATTCTGCATCGGCTGATCAGTTGGCTTCACTTGCACTGTCAGCTGGAATGCACGCTGTACAGCCCAAATGGACACTGAACAAACGACCTTGCTTGCACCAGCTCCATATCTGGCTTTCTTCCTGCAAACAGCTTCAAAGTGTCCCACATTGTGGCAGAAACGGCATGTCTGATTGCGGGCTGGGCAACTGTCACGGTTTCTGTGTCTCTCGCGACCACAATTGCCGCATCTTGCACCTGGCTTTGATTGCTGACTGCTTGACTGCTGTTGTTGAGGGCGTGGTCTCTGTCCCCACTTCTTCTTTGCTACCGAGTCTGGCTTCTTCTTGTAGGTAGCAGCTACTGCTTGACTCACAGTAGGCATTGTTGTTGCATCATCAATGGCTGTTTGATCTGCCTTGGCAACCTCAGCGGCTTGGAAGGCATTGAAGAACTCCTCTAGATTTGGCGCGGCCCGTGTTAGGAGTTGCTCCTGTGTGTGTACTACCAATAGCACAAACTAACTGCAGAGCGATGAAGTAGTCCAGGTCCTTGTTGGCCAGGTCACAATCTTGGGCTGCATTTCTGAGTCTACACATGAGCTCAGTACTGGTCTCTCCAGAGAGGTGTTTGATGGAAGTGAATTCCCGGTAGGCACGCACTGTTGACTTTCTGACCTGAAGCAGACGTGACAATACCTCTCTGTACTGCTGGTGTGGAGTAGTAGCCCTGTCCACTTGTGTGCTGGCTCTGACCCTTCTAAACGCTTCGGGCCCAAGACGGCTGGTGATGGTAGTGTTCTTATCATGGTCCGTCATCGTTTCCACAGCTTTCATCTCTTGCTGCTCAACCCAGAGGTCCAGCTCTGAGGTAAAGTCGTCCCAGGTCCAAGACGGCTCATGGCTTCCCAACGGCCAGAATGGAGGCACGTCTGGCACAGACCATGGATGGCGGGCAGGCTGGAGTGGAGCTGCGTTAGCCATTGGTTCTGGTAGTGTCGCTTGCCTGTAGTACACCCACTGACGGAATTGCCACTTGGTTGAAGAATCGGCGTTGCTTCAGCAATCAACCAAATGATTGCGGCGCAGCAGCTGTTTCGTCTGTGGCGATGACTATCGGCGTCCCAGTAGCAGCGCCGTTTGAAACACGGTGCAGGGTCGGCTTGATTGGCGTCCCAGTCAAAGTCTTCCCATGTACGCGAATGCAACACCAAGAGTTGAAAAAGAACCGTACTAAAAAGTACTTTGGAGCTGGCGGTCTTCTGTGTAGCGATGATCGTGTGCTATCTTCAGGAGAGTTACCAACGCTCAACCTATTAGCACTGGTGGCGACGATCGTGTGCTATCTTCATGAGAGTTACCAACGCTCAACCTATTAGCACCTTTGGCGGCGGTGGCGGTGGTCTTCTTAGTAGCGTTGCCGTCTGGTCGAGCTACCAACACTCGACCTTGTAGTGGTGGCAGTGAAATGCACGAGTCCACAACTGAATTGTTCGTCTTCGTGTCGCCAGTGACACGTTGGTTGGTTGTGGTTGTAGGCGCGTGGATGTGGCTCGGCAATGCACCAACGGTGCCCAGTGTAGCGTGGCGTAGGCAACAAGACCAGCCGGGATTTTATCTGATAACAATAAAGTAACGGGAGTAATAGGCACGGCAAACACTAACGCACAGACTAACTAATCTGACAGGGCAGCGCAGTCGGCTGACCTGCCAGTTACGGCTAAAGTCTATTACAACTCAGGGGTGACAGCTAAGGTAAATCACCACTGCGTGCAAATACCCAATCACACCTGAAACGTGCATGCACAACTACAATATGTACGCACTCACATGACTCGTATGTATGCAAGCAAAATTTCAACATTGCATATTTTTTGTATATTTGTATGTTAAGAATACTATAAATTTTCTGCTGGAAAGCATGATTTCGACAAACCAGTTGGTTTAGGGGTACCGTACGGGTGTCATTGTCATGTGGTAAGGGCGTTGCAGGGCTAGCCAATGTGAAATATCCTAAGAAAATTATTTAAACAAGTGATAAGTGACAAGTAGTTGCATGAGCATATTCCGATTTCAGGCAGTTCTCCCAACCTGTGCGAAGTCTATTAAGTGATACTGCCCTCAGTGTAAAATTTTTACCACCTAAAACTTCTGTTTTTTGCTAAAGCTCAGGCTTTTTAGGATCTGCAATATCAAGAAAATTTTTGGGCTGTGTGGATAAGTCACCAGTGGTCAAAAATCTTTAAGTAATGCAAATACTAGCAACAAATCCAAACTTACACTTTAAGTACACCCCTTTAGTTTTTCAAATGTATGTTAAGTCTTAGGTACTGGCTTTAGACTTCGATTCAGGCCTACTAGGCTCATACATAGGTATAGTTTTAAGCAGAAATAGCCTGAAATCGTTATTACGCATCAGTAGGGAGAATGGATGAATGGGTTTATCTGAAAAAATAATAACACATTTAAAACTGGGACAAAACGAATAGGGAATCGTGTGGGATTCGATTACCAGTTTCGTCATTGCGCGTGCCTACTATTCCATTTTTTCATTACAAACAGCAACACTCATTGCAAAATACTATAAAAACGAATATGAATAACATTTGTCTTATTGCAGATGAGGCTAAACCGCAAATTTAACAAATTCTTCTGGCTTGGTCTAAACCACCAGTTGTTGGTGGTATTGGTTGAAAACAAAGGCTCAAAATACAAAAATAACCAAACAAACTGCAAAAATATCTCAATTACCGTAAAAAGGGGCCAAAGTGTGCCAAACTACTTACTGCAAAAATATTCAAATGAAAATATACAAACCGTTTGTATATCAAGTCTGTTTGTATATGTATATAGAATATTGCATCAGCAGTCCGTTTGTGTATGTGTATGTATATGTGTATCCAAAACATTTGAATATATATACAAATTTGTATATGTATATTTGAATATACAAACCCACACTAGCTGGGGCCATCCAAGTGGCACAGGTAAGCGTACAGGTACTGCAAGCGTAACGACGGTGTCAAAGTAAAGACGAAGATCACATGTAAGCAGAGGCTGTATGAAGTATGGTTGGATGATATCGGATTTTTGTGATGCATGTGTTATTGCATATGAATATATGCATGCAATCTCTAGTGCATATTGATATTGCATATATCATTTGCATGCAAATATGAGATATGTGCTTTTTGCATATTTGCATATTTTATCAAGGCGGCCTGAAATCGATAACTGGACTTTTCCAAGCATTTTCGAGTTTGGTTGGAATATCTATGCAATCTTCAGCATTTATTAGGCATACCTATTTTACAGATACAAAAACCTCATCTGGAAAAAAACGAGAGGGGAAACACAGTTTGGCATGAAAGACTAGCTCATTTCGTAATTTTTAGATAAAAATGGTTGACATTACAGATTTTTGGCTAAATTGCTGTTTGTATGTTCAAATTTGTTCTATCTAATTTGGTATAACTAACTGTTTGTAGTGCTGTCCTAGTTTTACAAACAAATTTTTTTATTTTTAATTTGACGAAAAATTAGCAAAAACGTGGCGACTATCCTAAACACCGAAATCCAGTCTGTTTGGCTATTTTGGGATGTTCATTGTATCACCTTAGTTTGAACAAATGTGCTAAAAACTCCAGATATGCATGTAGAAATGAGGTGCTTGCAGAAATTTGCAAATTCACTAAACAAACTCTTTCATTTTTGCTCAGCTCAAACCCAGAAATCGGCCAATCCAAAACAGCTCTCTTTGAAATTTGTACTTTTTGGAGGAGTACTTTATGGTTTTCTTAGCGCCAAATAGATAAACAACTACAGTGTTGGCCAAAAAAGACCGCCTGGCCATTTTTCGAGTTTTCCCCATAATTTCAAATGGCCGCCACTCCATCAATTTTCAACCGAATGAAGATATTTTTAGCATGATTATTATTGTTATTTGTTACAAGTTTGTTTTGGCCGAGTCCTAGCATGCTAGCCTTCTGTAGCCTGGAGTTTTGCCCTTCCAAAATGAACTGACCCGAATTTTCAGACTTGAATTTTGAACATAAATTTCTGATGAAATCTTCATCGGAGCTTTCCTAAATTTTGCAGGTTAACCAGTCTTTATATGGATTTAAGAACTTGAAGAGCTCAGCTAAAAGTGTTATCCCTTGCACAGAAAGCAGTCTATACGAACTAGTGGGGTCGCGGATTACAATCGCCTCAACTAAGGCAACACAATGAACATCTAAATTAAGCCATGCTACCGTGCTTTATGTTCAGAAGGCACCACCTTCATTTTTGACAATGCTAATTTTCAGCTTGACTGAAACTAAAAATCCGCCAGATTTTAACCGGTTCTGTTAGAAAGCCAAGCTCTTCAGGTACTTAAGTCCATATAAAGTACTGTTACGGCTGGCATATTTCAGTCAGCCGTTTAGGGTTCGAAATTCAACTGTACGAACGGTTAGTTTTATTGAGAGCTAGATTTACTAAACTGACTTTACTAAAAAGTAACAACGAAACTATTGCTAAGTAACAAAGCCGCAAAGAAGAAAAGCTAAACCAGCCACAGATTGCGAATGGGGCGGGGCAACAGTCCACGACACCCCAAAGCACAATCTATGACACAAGCGAGGTTAGACTATTAGCTGAGAGGCTGATCTCAGCTTTATTCCAAGCGCTAACCAACCGCTCTCCAGCACGGCGCTAGCTTGACTCTTTTTACCAGGCGGTATGGCTTAAACAGACGCGCCTGGCCAGCGCCAAATTATACCAATCGATACCCATAACAGGTGCGTACCTACGCTTAATCAGCTACTGTTGTTTGTGTATACACATACACATTTACCATACACAAAAATACACATTGTTTTTTCAATGTGTATACACATACACATACACATACACATTGAAAATTCAGATACACATTACCATACACAAACAGTACTCAAAATGTGTATTTTTGTGTATGTGTATCTGATCGGCAAAACTCGATAAAGTTTCGAACAGAAACGTAAAATTTCATGTTTTTGCTACAGTAATAAACAGTAGATATCCTCATAAAGCCTTCAAATGGTTAAGTAACTCGATTTCAAAGCTATCCAAGGTTCCAAGCAGCAGACATTGAGAGATTCGATTTTCCTACCATTTCTTACTGAAAATCTACCAAAAAAATTGCATTTTCAGTACAATACACATACACAAATATACACAAAAATACACATTGTTTAGCTGAATGTGTATACACAAATTACCATACACATTCGAAGGTAAATGTGTATACACATACACATACACATACACAAACGGAAAATCCAATACCAAACAACAGTATAATCAGCACGATTAGATAACTACATAGTAAGAATACAAAATTCGTTACACTCGCCCGTCCTACAAAAGCGATCACCCCGATCGCCTGGCATAATCGAAGCGAGAGACTGGTGGATTGCCACGCCTAACAGTAGAAAAACGCGAAAAAACTTTGCAACACAGTGCACAACTCAGCTACTCAAAATATAGACACGAACATGAAGTACACAGTAAAAATTAAGAAAACAGAAACAAGTTGTTATTACAGTGTCCATGGTGTCCTCGGAGAGTGTCCAGAATGTCAGTGGTGACCGATAAGGCGGACGTAAAACAAGTCAAAAGTCGAGCTGCCGAGAACGAAATCAGAAGCGCGCTTTGCTGCTCAAATCAGTCCAGAGAACATTAAGTGAGAAGTGGGGATTCTCGGCAGCGCAATGAACAGGTGCCAACAACTGGCTATAGCAAGAAGGTTGTTGGCCCAATGGCCGAAGAGAAGGGCCGCAACAGTGACAAGCTCCGAGAGTCACAGAAATGTACTGACAAGAGTAGGGCTGGAACCGCTGAAGTCAAAACGGCCCAACTGGGTGCTACAGTTTTGTCATTAGCAGTATGTAGCAGATTGCAGTAAAATTGGGTGTAGAGAACGGAAGACAGTCAGAATAATGTAAGAAACAGTTGTTGCAGCTGATATTGGAATAAGATTGAAAAGAGTTTGGCTGAGCAGTCGCAGAACAGAGTTGATGATGAGCAGAAACAACAGAATGAGAGAAAGCCAGCCATGGCCTAGGCCAGCATTGACAGGTCACCCTGATCCTTGCGATGACACCCGAACGAATTCTAAGTCTAGCCTACACTACCTTTTTTACACAGTGTCAATGCAAAACCAACAAGAAAGCACATACAAGTAACAACACTACATATGCGGCAAAGAACTAAGTGGCAATCCAACAGTTTAACAGACTGTAACCAGCTTAGTTAAAAAGAAAGAGAGTGTGGTTACAGTGGGAGGGAAATGACCTAAGGAGTATAAAAACTGAACTTACTCTAATAAAACTTACCTACTCAAACAGGCTTTTTAGGTGAGGGGCAGTCGCTGTGGTGTAATCTGGAAGTCAAGTTCAAGTAAAACAAAAACAGGAAAAATGATGTGGATGAGCAGACTCTGTCTAATCAACAGGCCTTAGCTTTAACCACAATCAAAACCAAGATCACAGCACACCACACACCACAGTACATATTGGCAAATCAGGCACAGTTAGCCAAACAGACACTGACGATATCTTTGGCGTTTCCTGTGTTCCCACGAAAATTTCTCAGGAACAGACCTCAAGAGGACACCTTCCACATCTGTAACAATTGCAACACCAGGATCCCATGGAAACCCTGGCACCACTTGGACAGCTGCTTCTCCATGCTGGGGTGGAAGCTGCATTTTTGGCCTTTTCTTCCAGCCATGCAGTTCTTGTTGAGTGCAAGAGTCACAGCTGAGCTTTGAGGCGGTGGGATGGCTAGAAAGACCCAGCTTCAAGCATATCGTTGACAAGTACTCCTTTCCTCTGCTGAAGTGCACATCACAGACAGAGTCCAAACTATGGACACAATCAGTTGTTTTCTCAGCGCTCTCTGTGCACAATGCAGTCACTGAGTTTGCCCCCACTTTATTGATCTTTTGCTCAGATGTCATAGATTCTGCATTCATTGCTGATTGAAGACAGAACTCTGCAGTTTCTTCCAGTTCTGGCAACCTGAGATCGACTTGTGCTTCTGGGGCAACTTCTCTAGGTTCCTCTACTGAAGCTGATGCAGGTTCTTCAGTCACAATCAACTGAAGATCTTCTAATTGAGCATCCTTCTCCTCTGGGGCGTTCAGCTGATGTTGAGTTGAATCTTCTGGATAGCTTAAAGTTATAAGTTCCTCTGAGCTGGATTGAGCAAATTGGCTTGCTTTGAGTATTGATGACAACACATGGACTTGCTTCCTCAGACTCTGCACTTCTTTCAGAACCTCAGATTTGAAGCTAACGTCCTGCCTTTCTTGAACTGAACAGGTTGCAGGTATGTTGCGGGTGAGCTGATTCAGAACTGTGGATGGCTGAGGGCTGACTTGAAATGAGGGGTCTTCCTTGTTGTCACAGGGCCACTGAGTTTTCTTGGCTGATTGTTCTGCCATTGAAGCACTCAACTGATGTATGCTTTCCAGCATCTTCGAATTGAACTCTGGTTGTTCGTTGAGGAATTGCTGTACCAAACTACTGTCGCTACTCGAAAGTGTGGCATCTGTAGGAAACATCGTGCCTCTTGCTTCAAGTCTCATGGCTAGATCGATTGCTTGTGGAAAAGTTTGAGGGTCTTTACCCCACAGTCGCCCTTTGATGCTTTTCTGCAATCCAATCAGGAATCGGTGCAAGAGGATGCGATCTTTAGCTGCTTTGTCTAAACGTGGATAGGCTTTCGAACCCAACAGAGAAACTCGTCGAGCAAAGTCAACAACCGATTCTTCAGGCTTTTGGATGCACTGTTCCAGTGACAGCAAGTTGTGGACGGCGTTGGTATTGTATCCAAACCTCTCTTCCAGGAGGGTTCGCAGCTCTTGGTAGTCCTGACGCACCTCAACAGGGGCCTCTTTGTACTCCATGTAGGCAAGCCCTTTCAATCTGATGGCAAGACAAGCTGCTCGATCCGAACTGTTCAGGTGGAAAGGTTCACTGACAAGCTCGAACTGCTCAATGAAGTCTGCCCAGTCTTGTACAGTGGGGTCACCACTAAAGCAACCTAACTTTTCTAGGCAGGATAGATCGATGATAGCTGGTCTCATACTAGATGTTGCAGTACTTTGAGCTGCTCTTGAACTGCTCTCATGGTGTTAGTGGCTGCAAGAGTTGCCATTGTGGAAGCCCGTAATTGCTGGTGGGTGGCAGCAAGCAACGCACCAGTCTCTCCGCCTTCCACCTCAAGTTCCTTTTTGCGTCGATTTTGTCTTGCTGTCATCATCGAGATTTATCAGACACATTTCCAGCTTTAACTTTAGCATTCAGAATATACACTTTGGTGTAACAGTGACAAAATTGAGCAACTTAGCAGGAAACAAAACTGATGTAGTCAGTACAAGCACAAAATTATAAATCAAGGCAATTCACGAAATAACCAATGATATGGGCCTTGGCACAGAACACGCATGAGAAAGGAATGCGGTGTAGGTGAGAGACACAAAGCGGTGGTGTGGCGGGCTCCCAAATTTAGCCACAGCACACACAGCTTTAACACGCGCGCAGGATTAAACAACTCGTTCGTAAGCAGTCGAATCCCTCAATAGAGCCTCCAAGTTGCTACGGCTGGCATATTTCAGTCAGCCGTTTAGGGTTCGAAATTCAACTGTACGAACGGTTAGTTTTATTGAGAGCTAGATTTACTAAACTGACTTTACTAAAAAGTAACAACGAAACTATTGCTAAGTAACAAAGCCGCAAAGAAGAAAAGCTAAACCAGCCACAGATTGCGAATGGGGCGGGGCAACAGTCCACGACACCCCAAAGCACAATCTATGACACAAGCGAGGTTAGACTATTAGCCGAGAGGCTGATCTCAGCTTTATTCCAAGCGCTAACCAACCGCTCTCCAGCACGGCGCTAGCTTGACTCTTTTTACCAGGCGGTATGGCTTAAACAGACGCGCCGGGCCAGCGCCAAATTATACCAATCGATACCCATAACACGCTTAATCGTACCTACGCTTAATCAGCACGATTAGATAACTACATAGTAAGAATACAAAATTCGTTACAGTACTGTTATTTTACTATAGTATAGTAAAACAAAAATTAGTAATACTAGTGGTATTTTACTAGTAGTATAATAATAGTAAAAAGCAAAATTAAGAGCCTATAGTAAAGTAAAAATTAAATTAAATTACCAAAGGTTATCAGTAGTAAAATGGAAATTTTACTACTATTTTAATAGTTTTTGGTGAATTCCAGCCAAAATATTGATCAATTTTGCTATAAAGCATGTGTGGATCCACATTTGCCAGTCAAATTTCATACATTCTTTGTCTCCAAAGTTCTGCTGAATTTTGTATCATGATCAAATTTAGCAACTATTTGGATTAAGATGAATTATTCACTAAATCTTGGCATAATTGGTGCAAAATTCCACATTATGACTAGTAAAATGGTAGTAAAATAGTAGTAAAATTAGTAAAATTATTAGTAAAACAAAAATTAGTAAAATAGGTCCTACTTGGTAGTAAAACAAAAATTAAAATTAAATTGACGGCTGAATTTGTAGTAAATTTAGTAAATAGTAAAATAAAAATCCACCAGTAAAATAACAGTAATATAAAGATTGGTTAAAATGCAAAACTTGGGAAATATCCGATGAAAGGGTTCGTGAGATATGTACATACATTCAAAATTGACATCTGAAAATTCGGGTCCATTGATTTTGGATGGGTATAACTCGAGGCTATAGAAGAAGCTTAGTTGGCTAAGACTTACCCAAAGAAACTTTGAACAAATAATAATAATAGTCGCGCCTAAAATCTTTTCATTCGGTTGAAGATTTACAGAATAACGGCCATTTGAAAATATTCAGAAAACTCAATAAAAGATCAGGCGGTCTTTTTTATGGCCAACACTGCATTTGAATCGTTTAGCGTTCTTCAGAGCATTTTTACACAGCACGAAAAGGCAGCCACGCCTTTGACAAAAAATATGCAAACTAAAAATAAGCAAAATTTTGATATCAGGGTCAATTTGGATATGACTATTGCATATTGGAACTTTGCATGCATATGATATTGCATATGCATGTATGCATGCCAAAAACCATGCATATATGCATTGTTTGATATTGCATATTGCATATATGCGCCCAACCCTAGTATGAAGTAATGACTGTATGGAAGTAAAGACCATATGTAAGTAAAGACATAGGCCATAAGCCTAAGGCTAAACCTAAGCAACATAAACAGGTACATACAGTACAAAACGAATGAACAACTCTACTGGATCATTTGCATGTAACTTCTGAAATAGTTTATTGACCAGTATTCATATTTACACACACATATGATGAGGAGATTTGCACTGTATACAACACTCACTCGTCTAACCTGTCCATCATTGTTTGTTTGTGTAGTTGCAATAAACTTGTTCAACATTTACACATATGTTTACATACAACCTGTGAATCCGGGTTTATGGCAGAATATCAGTGTATATGTATTATAGTTTTCTAAACATGAAACTAGCAACTGGTGAGTTGTGACCCTGTCCTTTCTCATATGTGAGTGAGAGGAACAGGTTGTTCTTAATCGCAAATTCATTTACTGCTTCCCGAACTCCAACTGCCTCCCTGTACAATCGCTTCAGCTTTCTCCAGCCAAGAATATGGAAGTCTAAATGTAGACATACCATTCAAATTCAAATTTTATTCCCAGCCTGCTCACAGACATACAAGTAGTTGGGGGGAATGGGGGGGTATTTCCCCAGTCCCGATTTTCGGAGAAAATTTCCCCCAGCCAGATTCTGCGGGGGGGATTTTTTGAAACCCTATTTTGGGTTTGTAAACCTGTAAACAGGGTTCCAGAAGCCCTGATTAGGGTTTGAGAAACCCAACTTGGGTTCCGGAGCCCTAGTTTGGGTTTCAAAAGCCCTAAATAGGGTTCCAGAGCCCTACTTTTGGTTTCAAAACCCTAAAAGGGGTTCCGGAACCCTGTTTTGGGTTTCAAAAACGTTTTAAACGGTTTAAACGTTTGCACGTTTTAAAGCAAAATTAGCTTTTTTGCATATTTTAAATAAAAAATAGGGTTTCCACGTTTTAAAACAAAAATAGGGTTTTAAAAGGTATTTTTACACTTCAGAAAGGATTTTTACACCATTTTTAGTCCTGAAAACCCAGTTTTGAGCCCAAAAAAAGGTCGCTGAAACCCACTTTTGGACACCAAAAATGGTCGCTGAAACCTCCATTGGGCATAGCCCTGAAACCCTATTTTGTATCAGAAAAATCCCCCCAGCCGAACACCCAGCTACATGTATGCTCACAGACATAATGAACCAGTGGTAAACATCCGGTTAGGTTCATGATGTTGCAAGCTACAAGGTGTGGAACTTTTTAACCCTTTGAATTACAGCCCTAATCTGTGTCCATTTGGTTCCCCGCAGGTGGACACTAAAAAAGTGCCCCCCCCCAACCCCCCTCCCCCCATCGGCGGATGACGTATGATAAACGATGTTCATCATTTAATTTTTTCATCATTTAATTTTATTCCTTACGGAATCAGAGGCTGTTTGCACAATACTGTGCCCTTCAATACATAGTGATTTGTTACGAGTTTATCAGTGGGCAAATCAAATGCAATTTTCGGTGGCTATTCAGAAATCTGCTGTTTTGCATTTAGGATACGGTAACTCGAGAACTGAATATTCCATTGATAACATCCGGTAGCCATCTGTTTTCTCAATAGTTGATCTAGGAGTTACCATAACTGATGATCTAAAAGTTTAGTTGGTGGACTTGTTGATCTGCCCAAACAAAGTTTCTTTGAATTTGCGCAAACCACTACTCGTGGTCACCAGCTTAAACTGTTCTTGAAAAGGATTCTGAATGATTTGTTTGTGTTTGGACAAATAAACTAACTAACTAACTAAAGGTAGGGAGTAAAACCATTTGGCTATGTCAGGCCTCAGATAAGAGGTAGCCAGCGGGCTGGCATCATTGTTTTATTTGTTCTTCAACTGTATTATTACTATTATTACACGCTGTTTGTTCGACCTATTGGAATTAAACAGGAAATTGTAATACCCGGACCAAATATGGTAGACCCGGACGAAATATGGCACCATATTTGGTCTGGCCGGACCAAATACGCGGCCGGACCAAATATGGCGTCACACCGGTGCCAGACCCCAACCCCCATCCCCTTCGGCGGATGACCTGTTAGATGCATGCCCCAGCCCCCTACCTCTCAACACACCCTGGGAAAAACTGACTTTTAGGGGTCCCTAACAAAAATTTCAATTTTATCCACTGTATTCAGTTGACTCCTAAGCTAAGCCTAAGCAAGAAAGTGATGAATTAATATATAGTGGAGGGACCCCTAAAGTCAGTTAAGCCCACACCCTGACCCGCCTACCCTACTCATAGCATTTGAAAATATAAACGCCCCTAAACAGAAACGATAGCCAGTGTCTAGTGGGGATGCAACTAGCATGCATAAACCAGACCAACAACACCGACCAACCGAACGCAAGCGAAACACAAACACGCTCTAGGACTGGCGGCAGGCAGGCAGGCCAGGCATCACTGCCGGCGCGGCAGCCAAAGTTGTTGTCGGCTCAACGCACAGTGTAGTCACTTAATGAACGGCTACAACAATGCCCTACTGCGCTTCCCTGGCCATGCTGTGCTACTGAGCGCTATGCAATCGCAATTTTAACGCTACAAGAGAGGGTTGGAATTCCACTAAACAAGTGCCACTGACGGGCAATCTGCATATACGTATACCGCGATGGCGCTTAATTATTGTCGATAAAATACACGGAACATGCCAGCCAGGCACGTCATAGCACGTCATATTACGCAACGAGGACATTAAAATTTTTAGCCTAAACTTTACTGAATACGCCAAATTCACAGCTACAAACGGAGTTTCAGAGCTAGCCTTCCTGTAAATAATGCGTGCTCATCGCTACTATCCAAAAATATTTACAAACCAACTTGATTCATGCTATTCAGGTCAAGACAAGACTCTGCCTGCCCGGGCAGGTTTCTTGGCGGCTACTCCACATTTAAACGCTGTGAAACGCAATGAAAAACAGTTCGCTTCGCATTTAAACATAGCCATCTGAAATCATATAAATTCCCGCACTTAAGAGTGGGTGTCTGAGTCCGGCAACCCTGTAGTGAACTCTCTATGCACAAAAATAGGTCGACCTCTCCGATTTTGCTCAAAATTTGCATAAATGATGTACCTTAAGGGAAACCAACGTGTACCAACTATCAGCCCCCAACTCCGCCTAATATGCAAATTACGTGGGGTCAAAGGTCAAATTTGGGGTACCTTATTCGATTGAGCATAACTATCCCAATTTTCAACGCATGGTGTCCTGGTTTCTTTTAAACAATAGAGCTTTGCTCTTGGCTTTCCAAAGAGCTACACGGCGCATTTCTACATGGCTTCCTTCGGTAGTTATAACGATTTCTTTTCATTTTTTGATGGCCCAAAAATCGCATTTTTGCCCACTGCAAAAAAATTCCCTCCTATCCCCCTTTTTTATTTCTTCATTTGATAGCCCTTGACGAGAGCTTTAATTTGATGTAAAATATGAGCGATTTCACTGGGGCATTTTGGAGAAACTTGCATTTGAATGTTGCTACCCAAGCTGACTGCTGTGAAATTTCTACTGTAAGAACTGCCCCGAAGTGTGTTAGTTTGCATCCCAGTAAGTTCAGCATTATTTTACTGTATAGAGCGTTTCTCGAGCTATCACTTGATTAATTGAGGTTGAGATACATACAGTATGACTTTGTATCAAAACTGTTCCAAGAATGTTGAGGATCCTTTTTGCCATCTCAACAGCATAGGCTCAGAGTTGAGTAATCTGGGTCGTTGTCTGAGGAATGGAAACCCTTTATTCGACGCAGCTTGGCGAGATCTATAATTGAGTGTAATGCACGTCCTTCTAGCTGCTTCGGTTCAATTTTTGTGAAGCTGTAAATATATGGCCTGAAAATGTGTGTTTTAGACCCCGATTTTTAAGTTGTTTCTGTGTGCCGTGTCCTTGTGCGTGGGTTGACAACGCTATTCCGCACACGAAAATATTCGTCACAGTCAGAGAAATTCGAAAATGATGCTCATTTGTGGCTACGTTGCTTTGTAACCTTTTTATGGCCGTTAAATTAATGCTGATTATGCAATGGCCTGATGGACCCTCAGAAAACAGACGTTTTTATGGATTATCAGAGCGTAAATTTAAACATCTGCTGAATAGAGGTTTTAGAGCGAATCAACAGCTTTCGATTGGTGTATTAGACAGCTCTCTAGCCTACCGGCAACACCTTGGATAATTGCGATTATTATTTTCAACTGCTATCTGAAAGGCGATTTTTTCGATTTCTTGACACAATGCTCAAGATTGCGTGGCCCAAAGGAGACGGGGATGCACGATTGGAAGCTCCACGGTCTGTTCTATCTAATGGTGAAGACCACGTCCTAATTGAGACGTCTTCACGTCAGCTATAGGTCAAAACGCCCGAAAAACTGTGGTCTTATGAATTAACGATAACGATTATTAAGCTGTTTCTGTGTGCTTTGATAACGCTATTCCACACATCATAAGATTCCTAACAGTCAGGACAATTCGAAAATGATGCTCATTTGTGGCTACATTGCGGTGCAACGTTTTTATGGCCATTAAATTAATGCTGATTATGCAATGGCCTGATGGACCCTCAGAAAACAGACGTTTTTATGGATTATCAGAGCGTAAATTTTAACATCTGCTCTATAGAGATTTTAGAGCGAATCAACAGCTTTCGATTTAGTGCATTAGACAGCTCTCTAGCTTACCGGCAACACCTTGGATAATTGCGATTTTGTTTTTAACTGCTATCTGAACGGAGATTTTTTCGATTTCATGACACCATGCTCAAGATTAAGTGGCCCAAACGAGACGGGAAACGCACCATTGCAAGCATCACGGTCTGTTCTATCCACTGGAGAAGTCCACGTCCCAATTCAGACGTGTTCACGTGAGCTATAGATCAAAACGTTGGAAAAACCGTGGTCATATGAATTAACAGTGGTGTTCAAAGGCCCTGTGAAGGCCCGTATGTGGACCAAGTATGTGAATTCCGATACCATTGACACCGCCTTGATCAGGCGAATCGATCCGTGTGTCAGGCATTGAGATCGGGTCACTTAAACAGTTAATAGAGCCGGAAATTCCCGAAATCTCTCATTTTTTACTGCAAATTAGTAGGGCTCGCAGACATACATGTAACAGGTCATCCAGAACGGGAGGGGGATTGGGGGTCTGGCGCCGGCCGGGGGTCTGGGACCAAATTTTTGGAGGGGGTTGGGCACCAAAACACTGAAAAATTGTAAAAAATCGCTAATTTGGGCTGAAATACAGGAAAAAGTGCTGTTATACAGGCGAGTTTGGCAACTTTTGTGTCTGAAATTGCAATTAATCGCAAATATTTGCTCAAAATATTACTTTCCGAAAAATTGGAGGGGGGTCGAAAAACTGGTGTCGAGGGTCCCATCTGGGGAGGGTTCTGGCCTAAGTCGATGTTACAGTTAATTCCAAATGAGGTAGGTCGTGTTCATTTGGGTCGTAGTAGTCACAACTACACTGCGGTTTGAGAAGTGTTTCAGCATCTTCGGCATGGACCCCCACAAGACGATTTTTCCGACCCCCTCCGATTTTTCTGGCAAGTGATATTTCGAGCAAATTTTTGCAATTTCAGACACAAAAATCGCCTGTAAAGCAGCACTTTCTAGCTGTATTTTAGCCCAACTTATGACGATTTTTAGCCGAAAAATTGCCATTTTTTCGATTTTTGAGCGTTTTTAGTGCCCAACCCCATCCCAAAATTTGGTCTCAGACCCCCAGCCGGCGCCAAACCCTTGGCCTCAAGCCCCCTCCCCTTCGGTGCATGACCTGTTACATGTATGCCTGAGAGCCCTACCACTACTCTAAAACACTGGAATTTGCAGTAAAAATGAGAGATTTCGGGAATTTCCGGCTCTATTAACTGTTTAAGTGAACCGATCTCAATATCTGACACACGGCTCGATTTGCCAGATCAAGATGGTGTCAATGGTATCGGAACTCACATACATACGGGCCTTCACAAGGCCTTTGAACACCACTGTTAATTCATATGACCACGGTTTTTCCAACGTTTTGATCTATAGCTCACGTGAACAAGTCTGAATTGGGACGTGGACTTCTCCAGTGGATAGAACAGACCGTGATGCTTGCAATGGTGCGTTTCCCGTCTCGTTTGGGCCACGCAATCTTGAGCATGGTGTCACGAAATCGAAAAAATCTCCATTCAGATAGCAGTTAAAAACAAAATCGCAATTATCCAAGGTGTTGCCGGTAAGCTAGAGAGCTGTCTAATGCACTAATCGAAAGCTGTTGATTCGCTCTAAAATCTCAATTGAGCAGATGTTTAAATTTACGCTCTGATAATCCATAAAAACGTCTGTTTTCTGAGGATCCATCAGGCCATTGCATAATCAGCATTAATTTAATGGCCATAAAAAGGTTGCACAGCAACGTAGCCACAAATGAACATCATTTTCGAATTGCCCTGACTGTTAGGAATCTTATGATGTGCGGAATAGCGTTATCAAAACATACACAAGGGCACGGCATACAGAAACAGCTTAAAAATCGTTATCGTTAATTCATAAGGCCACAGCTTTTCGGGCGTTTTGATCTATAGCGCACGTGAAGACGTTTCAATTGGCACGTGGTCCTCACCATTAGATAGAACAGACTGCGGTGCTTCCAATGGTGCATTTCCCGTCTCGTTTGGGCCACGCAATCTTGAGCATGGTGTCAAGAAATCGAAAAAATCGCCTTTCAGATAGCAGTTGAAAATAAAAATCGCAATTATCCAAGGTGTTGCCGGTAGGCTAGAGAGCTGTCTAATACACCAATCGAAAGCTGTTGGTTCGCTCTAAAACCTCTATTCAGCAGATGTTTAAATTTACGCTCTGATAAATCCATAAAATCGTCTGTTTTCTGAGGGTCCATCAGGCCATTGCATAATCAGCATTAATTTAACGGCCATAAAAAGGTTGCAAAGCACTGTAGCCACAAAGGAGCATCATTTTCGAATTTCTCTGACTGTGACGAATATTTTCGTGTGCGGAATAGCGTTGTCAACCCACGCACAATGACACGGCACACAGAAACAACTTAAAAATCCGGGTCTAAAACACACATTTTCAGGCCATATATTTACAGCTTCACAAAAATTGAACCGAGGCAGCTAGAAGGACGTGCATTACACTCGATTATAGACCTCGCCAAGCTGCGTCGAATAAAGGGTTGGCGAGCCTTCTGCGGTTAGAAATGAGGAAATAGCAAGATCTGAAACTTTACCTACTTTTCAACCCACTGCCATCTGTATCGGTTTCAGTTTTGTTAGTTCAAAGAAAGTTTTATAATGGAAGCAAATCGAACAAAAACAAACACGTTCAAATGCACACAAACAGTTATTGTGACTCGTAGATCTGAACATGAGCAGACATTGCTAACACCCTAAATCCGTTCAAACACACTGACTTGATGGTCCAGACCTATTTCTTCTTCCTTCCGAAAACTTCGAGCTTCAGCTAGTAGTTCGGTCTCCTCCAGGAACTAGCCGCTGATTTTTAGTTCACACTGAAACAGCTAAATACATAGTTTCTCATGAGAGAACGATGCCAAATCATATGAATACAAATTGTACATATATCAATCCACATCCATAATCGAGTAAATAACCAATACCCGATTTAAAAGGATAGGAAAATTTCAATTTCAAAAGCCGATATCATTTCTCTTTTCCTACTTTTGTGAAAAGATTGTGGATATGCAGAAACGTTCTACGTTTAAGTCTGTACGCACTATTGCACATATGTAACAGGTCATCGCCAAAGAAGGAGGGGTTTGGAGTTTGAGCACAGGTGGCCGGGATGGTCTTCTGCTGACCTCAAATTTCCAGACTAAAAATCGATGAAAAATCGGTTATATGTGTAAAGCCGGCTAAAACCTCTAGAAACCGATCTAGATAATTATAAATTTTGGACTCTAGACGGTTTTAAATGTTAGAAAACACTGAAATCTTCCAAAAAAGACAAAAACTTTCTAAATATCTAGGAGACCTTGGGATTTTCTGACAGGCACCGCACCACACATACTTGCATACATACAGTAGTTCAGAACATAGTTTTTAGGACGGTTGTATTTCTGACATAAAGGGCCGTCGATATAAACTTAGCTATTCTCCTAGGGGAGTGGGTTGGAGTACTTTCTATTAGGTTCTATTATTTTCTACTCATTTTTATTACTATACCTCCATCGAAATCGGAAGTGTACCCAACTCACAAAGCAACCCCTGCATACATTACATATTAATGCAGAAAAGTGAAAAACACTGCTTCAAACGTGTTTAGTTTTAGGTTTTATATCGCATTATGGGAAAATATATTTCATATTCTATCGCTAAAAAGTTTTCAGGCTAGAACCCCTTGCATATTTGTGTACATAATAAGGGCAATTTTGGGGCCGTGTCGTTGGCTCAGTGGGTAGCTCGCTGCCTCTGAGTCATGGCGGTCACTGCATCCCTAGCGGCTGTAGTGGTTCATCCTCTCGGCGCGGCAAGTTTCTTGCTGCAAAGAGTTGGTCATCGGCACAACGCTCCACCCAGGCCACCGAAAGCTGGTTACAGTGAGTAGGTAAAATGGGAACCAACTGGATCTGCCGTTGCACCAAAGCCGCTCCACAAAGCATGCCGCGTTGGGAAGAACATCTACGATTATGTCAGAAGCTGTCTGAGAAACCATCTATGCCGGGGAGCCCTCAGCCGTTGGGAGCTGTCAGCATCATGGCATCGACAGGCCTGCCGCCCTCCTGGTGACCCCTGGTGACCGGCACCCAGCAGCATGGCTAGGAGTGGCTGGCAGTGAAAGAAGGGCAACGTCCGAGATGACGAATCACGGGGAAGCGAAATGGACCTCGAGTCTGATCGCAGGCCGTAAGGCCCCTCGCACATCGGATCGGAAGGGCAATTTTGCTGGAGCAAAGTTACCGAAAAGGCATAAGGATAAAGAAAACAAAATCTACAAGCAAAAAAAATTAAAAAGATAGAGTAGGTACCTGATGATGTTCGGCAACAGCATGGCTGGTGGGACAGAAGGGGAGGCCTCTAACAGGGTCTATTTCCTCATCACAGGATGTTTGTTTTGTTCGATGCAATCATGCTCGTTAGAGGCAGTGTTTTAGGCTTGCGGATCAGTGCCTTCTTGGCCCAGTCCTTTCTACTTCTACCAAAGCGGAGTTGAGGTATATATATGCAGGACAAGCTCGTCGACCTCCGCCAGAAGCTTTCCTTCCCTCTCGATGCTTTGAGTCGAAATTTTCGTCCAATACAACGGTTTTCTCTGTGTTATTTTGCGACCAGACACTTTTTCTAAGATGCTACCAGAGTTTTCCACACGAATTCAAGGCCAAACTCATTTTTCTGTTCTTTTTATATTTATTCTTCTTTTTGCGACTCATAAAATTACTGTTGCACGTGAATAGTGCATGGTATTGGTACGAGTTCTCACGTGTGATGATGTGTGAGCTCAAAGGGTGTGTTGTGGCTATGTGCCGGGTTGTAGGATGCCTGTGTTGATATTTGACTAAGTAGTGTGTGTTGGATTCTACCAGGCAAGAGGTGGTCTGATAGTAAAAGCTAAGAGCCAACTGGTCTTTACCAAATCCACCCGCAACATTTTGGCATCCCCGACGGGGGAGAAGAAACTTCACTGATTTGGGAAGACCACCAAAGAGGGAGATTGCCTTGTTGCTGACGTGCCGTGCGCCATAAGGGTAGCCGCCGTCCCAGCTCAGATGGAAGCTGTGCATTTTGGCAGCCGCTGGTTGGAGTTGGTCGCTTTACTTCAGTAATTCATGAGCAGTGCACCAGAAAGGCTTTGCACGCCGTGTTTGGAGTTTGCTTGACCAGCCACCAAGCTGTGCGCCATTTTTGCCGCTAGTCTTTGCTTGTTTTTGAGACCATAGAATTGGTTCTAAAACTTCGACTTGTTTGCCGTGCGGGCTATGCTCCGGCAACTGAATAATTTATCGATTGGGAAAGAATTTGACACAGGTGTCACTTCCCCGTTTCACAGCATTGAAGACGTTTTTGTGCACTGTGCGGGCTTGGCTCCAGTGCTATAGATTCTGCGAAGTGTGTCAAAAACAAACAGATCAAACATTGCCAGTGACCCGAGTGGACCGTTATTTTTGAAATCTAACAGTTGTGCAATGTGTGAGCAGTGGCACTAGCACAAGCCGTTTTGTTTTGGTTCAGAGGCGCTTGTGTTTACAGATTGAAAGGCGCTGATTAAAGACGCAAAGTTTGAGCAAAATACATGAAAATTTGCACCGACGGAAGTTCTGTTGCTATGTAAATGCTGACTACTGTGCCATTCCTTTGTTGAAATATAGCAGGTTGGAAGCATCAAAATTTCTCACGCTTTGGACAGCATACTCAAGGATGGACGAGTTAGTGACTCAGTTGAAGCAAGCTACAGTTGCTTTGCAAATCATAACTAAACAGATACCATGTCAAAATTCCATTGGTTTACTGGGTTTCCAACTTCCAGGTGCTCAAGTCTCTATTCCAGTTTTCAGTGGTGCTAATATTGGTGATGATTTTGGCACTTGGCTTCACAAATACTTTGAACCAGTTGCTAACGCATTTGAATGGAATAATGATAGATGTTGCAGAGTGCTACCTCTGTACATTGCTGAACCAGCCTGGCAATATCTCGATTGTCTGCCAGATGTCACTCGAAATGACTATCAATTGTTGACAACAGCTTTGTCAAAGCGTTTTGCTGTTCCTTCTCAGCATACTCAGTACAAGGTCAATGAACTGATGACCAGGAAACAGAAAAAGTCTGAATCTGTAGAAGAGTTTGTTGGTTGTCTCAGCAAAATTGCACATGAGGCTTACCCAGATTTTTCAGTTCAACGTCGCAATGAGCTCGTTCTCAATGTCTTTCTAAATGGCTTGTCACCAACACTCAGGTTTCTAGTGGAAGACAGAGAACCTGCTAATTTGGATGAGGCCATAATTTTTGCCAAGCGTTTTGAATTCTGTGATAAGTTTGGGAATGGGAGTTTATGCAATGAATTGAAATCGAGTACATTAAGTGAAGCTGCAAGCTCCGACTTTTTACGAAATTCCCAGATGTCTTCTACTCAAGGTAGGAAACAGAGTAAGCCTAACCAGGAAACTGTTACTAACTTGTGGACTAATAAAACTGCATCTGAGCATGTCAGTTGCAGTTCTGCACAAGTTCTGCAAACTGCTTGTCAGTTGCTGAAGGAAACAAAAGACATGTTTCAGCAGATGTTTTGCTTGTTGTCTGAGTTTTCTTGCAGACCATCACTCAAAAGTTCCCCAAAGGAGCCTGTTGCAGTTGTTCATTCTTGCAATGTAGGGAATCGGCCTAGACATTGCCGAAATCGCAGGCAAAACCAGTGCAGGCAAAACTCTCATAAAGGTCAACCTGAATTTCAATCACAACAATGCAGACCTCAGTCCAAAGTCATTGATTGTCATCGGCATACAGCTGAACCAAACTCAAGGACAAACGAGTCAGTTTCTACTGAAAGATGTACAAGATATAAGTCTACTGTGAATTTGCCTAAATCATTTCATAGTTCTTGTCTTTCTTCTGACAAATCTTCAGCTGTGTGCTATGGTCTGATGACAGTACCTCAGTTGGGGATTTCCAAGCATTTCACTCCCATCAAACGTTCAACAAAGAAGATGAATCATGAACAACTGTTACAGTCTACTTATCAGTCCGATTCAATACTAGTCAAGGATAAGGGCTCACCTTGTGGGTTGACTGAGCCTAAACGCTTCAGACTACTGTTGTTTGGTATTGGATTTTCCGTTTGTGTATGTGTATGTGTATGTGTATACACATTTACCTTCAAATGTGTATGGTAATTTGTGTATACACATTCAATAAAACAATGTGTATTTTTGTGTATATTTGTGTATGTGTATTCTACTGAAAATGCAAAATTTTTTGGTAGATTTTCGGTCAGAAATGCTAGGAAAATCAAATCTCTCAATGTCTGCTGCTTGAAACCTTGGATAGCTTTGAAATCGAGTTACTTAGGCCATTTGAAGGCTTTATGAGGATATCTACTGTTTATTACTGCAGCAAAAACATCGAACTTTTACGTTTCTGTTCGAAATTTTATTGACTTTTGCTGATCAAATACACATACACAAAAATACACATTTTGAATACTGTTTGTGTATGGTAATGTGTATCCGAATTTTCAATGTGTATGTGTATGTGTATGTGTATACACATTGAAAAAACAATGTGTATTTTTGTGTATGGTAAATGTGTATGTGTATACACAAACAACAGTACTTCAGACGTACTCACAGAGGGAAACGTTCAAAGCATAAGAAGACACCTATGACAGTTCACGATCTGTCAACTTCTTTTGTTTCTGTCAAACCTGATGACAGTAAGTCAAGGTTGATAATGCCATGTCTAGACGCAAACACATCTTCAAAAGCTGTGGATTTTCTGTGCACAAATCGAACAGGTGAATCTGACCAAGGAGTCATTGATGATTACTGTATGATGAAGAGAACAAAAAGTGTGCATACTGTATTCCCGCTTTTGCTTTGTTTTGCTCAGACATTAGCTAGCAAGCTCTGTGCTGCTAATTTGCACACAATTAGCACTACCAGTTCTGATGATGTCCAAAATATCGAGTCAATGATCCTACCAACTGCTCATCAGAAGGCTACCTCAATGACTTTATTTCCTACAGCTCCTGGTGATGACTCAACCTCAGATTGTTCCATATCTCCTGTTCCCACTTCCCTTCCACTCACCATTCCCTCAACATTTTACACTGTACCATAACCACATTCTGATGTTGATTTCATTACTGCCTTACATCAGCCTTTCACGTCCCCTGCCTGCATCCATTCGTCTCAATCAATGCAACCAGAACTATCTACCAGTCAACCATCTGAAGCTGTGATCACTGTGGATCAACACTCATGTAAATTGTGCCATACAGCTGACTAACAACAGCGCCAAGAACAGTTGCCAGTCATGATCGTTGGTCAACATCGCAGACGTCTTGATTGTTATCCTGTTCCTGTGCTGAAATTCAGTCAAGCTAAGCCGATTCTGACTTTCACTGGATTTTGCCGATCTTCTTCATTCTTCATCATCATATACATATTGTACTTGTGCTTTGCTTTGTATTTCTTGTGTTTGTTGCTTTGTGTTTGTCTTGTTTTCATTGAGCATTTACTGTAGACAATCAACTTGATAGTAGGAGTACTCCATATGTTTTGTCCTTGTTCCTTTTGTAATTCTGCTTTTTGTCCTTGTTCTGTGTCAATTGCTTAGTTTTTCTGCAATACTCTCAATTACTCTTGCTCACGTTAGTTTTTAGTGTCCTGGTCTTGTCCTTGTTTCATTTTGTTTTAATTATCTGTCCTTGTTTTGTCCGTTTCTGTCCATTGTCTCAATCGTTGCTGACTATTATTATTCTTGTTGTCAATGCTTCATACTACTTGCTTAGTATTGCTCATTTGGTTTTTGTGACGTTTAGTTGGCTTTGTTAGGGTGTATTGTATTGTGTTGTGTTGCGTTCGTGCGTGGACGCTTCCGTGTATTGTTCTGTGTTTTGTGCCGTTCTTCTATGTTAATCAATCTCTAATCAATTATTACTGTATTTTGGCTCTTGGTTTCTTTAGTTTTGACTGCTTGCCTGTACTTGCTAGTAGTACCCATCTCTCCTTCATTCTTGTTTTATGGTGTATCATACCTAGTTCTGTTTTCATACTGAACTTGTTTATATCATAATCATATGATTATTGTCTCCTTCGTTCTCAATAGCTAGTTTTCTTTGCCTCTGTGGACAGATGGCACTGGTGGGATGTTGAGTTTTGATGGCTATTGATTGATTTGCTTGCAAGATCTGTGTGGAGTTTGTTGGTTGTGGTCAGTTTAGTGTGCTGTATGAGGACATGACAGCTTGAAATGGTGGGATGTTGCACGTGAATAGTGCATGGTATTGGTACGAGTTCTGACGTGTGATGATGTGTGAGCTCAAAGGGTGTGTTGTGGCTATGTGCCGGGTTGTAGGATGCCTGTGTTGATATTTGACTAAGTAGTGTGTGTTGGATTCTACCAGGCAAGAGGTGGTCTGATAGTAAAAGCTAAGAGCCAACTGGTCTTTACCAAATCCACCCGCAACATTACTCATAAAATCGGAATCATAAATATGAGTGCGCGCAAACTTTGTGAAACCGATTTTATGAGGACTCATACTATGAGCTCATATTCGCTTTAACTCATGAAATCATATTTAACTCATGAAATATAACTCATATTTAACTCATGAAATCATAATTATGAACGTTTTATGAAATCGGCCCCTGGAAAGTCAGGCAGTCATGAAAAAGTCAGGGAATTCGGTGTCTGGTCAGGGAAAAAACAAAGTCAGCAGAAACATCTCGCCGCCAAATGGTCCTCAGCACTTTACACTGCAATTTTGAATATCGGTTTTGTGACTTTACTACTTAAACTGGAAATTTACCCTCTGAATACCATTTAAATGGGTTTTACAAAGCCAATTTATAAAAATTTTTTCACATTGGTTGCAGTTTCCTCACTCTGGTTCGCCTGGGAATTTTGCTACACAAAAGCCGCACGAACCATGTCCAATGTTCATTTCCAGATTAAGTCCAGTAGCATTCAAAAATATTCGGCACACAGTGGAAGCACAAACAAATACCCTGAGCCTACAATACAACTGATGTCACCCAAAACGGTAGAAACTCTAAATTCAAGAATTTGTTGCACGTTCCCCTTCCTCTTAAAACTTAGCAGCCTCTTTTTTAAATGTTAGCAAGTATAACTTAGTAAAGCTCCAAATTATCTCAGAAAATTTCTGGTAACCCCACCTCACACTAAAACCATGAAAAACGACCATCTGGTAAGACCTTGGGCTAAATTTTTTGCAAGACATTCGAAAAGGCAGCCATTTTTGAAACCCAATACGTATTACGCAAAATTATGCAAACTTTTGGCAGAATGCATAATAATATTGCATAATGAAATTCAAATGCGTATGCGTATGCATATGCGTATACGCATTCTGAAATACAATGCGTACTTGCGTAATGATATGCGTAATGCATATACGCATGCAACAGTAGGCCGGCCCAGCACGGCACACGACCAGCCGCAATGAACGAAACATTTGAAAACTTATTCAAAGTTTTTGTGTCCCACTGGTACTGGCAAAACAGAGTTGGGTGTACAGTAGATGTCACTGAAATACATAGTATCTGCAAATAACTGTCAATACTGCTATAATATATACTTCCCGGTATTCCCGATATTTCCCAGTATTAGAGAATGGTGAACCGGGATTAGAAACCGGGAGTGAAAATACCGGGAATTCCCGGTTCTTCGGGAAATGCCGGGAACCCGGTTGCATCACTAGGCGTGACTCTGCGGTGCAAATTCCGAGGTGCTTTTTCAGAGCACAAAGGCGCGCGTGCTCTCTCGCATAAGTTTAGGCACCGCCTCCATATTTGCTTTTCTGTGCTTCTGAGCTGCTTGCCACCAACACTTGCTCCGCAGCTGTACTTTGCCTCTTCATAGTGCCTGCGGTTTTCGTTTGTGCTTGCCAGCTTCCATGGTTTTTGTCTCTGCTTGCCAGATTCTGCCACCCACACTTGCTCCCCAGCTGTACTTTCCCTCTTTATAGTGCCTGCGGATTTTGTTTGTGCTTGCCAGCTTCCATGGTTTTTGTCTCTGCTTGCCAGCTTCCAAACAATTAGGGGCACACTCACTCTAGCCTTTGGCGGAAACTGCGGACTGCGTAGGAGGCAGCCTAGAGTTTAAACGAGTTTAAACCCTAGGCCACTGTACTGGGCGTGACTCTGGCAAGTTGATTAGCCTAACTTGCCAGTCTCACGCTCAGTACTACTGTCGTTTTTCGCTAACCCCCTCCCCCTCCTGGTGCGTCGCCTATCGTCGCATATCAGCCCCCTCCCCCTATGGAACGACAACGTTTACAGACAGCCCGAAAATCGGTGTTGTGACCCAGACCAATTTGGGGAGCAATCCTGAATCCTCTCAGAAATTGCATCTAAATTTTTGTATTGGCTTCATGTAGTTTTCATAGTTCTTTAATTTTCGTTTCCTTAATTTTCTAATTTTTGAATTCGTATTTGATAGAAAATTTAGAAATGCTCGTTTATAATTTATGTAGTAGCACAGTCTACCTGTTTTTATGCTATATGTCCTGTTGCGCTTGTCAACGTGTTGGTGTTTATCCAGATTGTAGTCATGTCCACATAAGATACCTCCATTTTTTATCTTTGGCCAATAATGGTTCAAGTCCTTGGATACCGAAGCATAAGTGTGATCAGCATCTATGTAAACAAAATCTAAACTGTATGGAGCAAAGTGGTCAGCCGCCTGATCACTACTCATTTCAAGTATTTCACACTTGTGTGCCCATTGTTGGAGGTTGCGGTAGCCATATTTAGGAACATGGATGTCTACTAGATAGTATTTTTCGCAGGACTTCCACTCAGAAAGCATTCGCTCTGCAAACTGGCCTTCATGTACACCAAGTTCAACACCGACACCTTTGAAGTACTGTTGCTAAGTAAATTATAATTATAATTTTAATTATATTTTTTAGAAATTTACTAATACAAGTAAATTATTTGGTAAGTAAATTATAATTAAATTAAATTTCTACGAAAACAGGTAAAGTTAATTATAATGCCAAAAAAGCTTTTGACTTGCGTAATGAATTGCGACAACGCCGTGATGAGGGCGAAACTGATCTCTTTGTTGATTATCGTGCACTCACGCTTAGGAAGGCAAAGAAAAAAGCCTTGTAATTGTTGTGTTATTTGTTATTATCTGTACTGTACGCGTCTGAGCTTTCAGTTCTGCTTGTGGTTCAGTAGGGTAGGGCAGTAATGAAGCCGGCCGATCGGCCCAGCCCACCCGGGGATAAACTTCTTCTTCTTCTGATAATTATAATTCGCGAATTATACTTACCAAAAATAATTTACTTAATTTACTTAACATATACTTAATTTACTTACACAAGCCTACCTACTGCTGAACCTTTTTTGGCAGAATGCAAGTGTTGCATGAGTGTGCTTTCGGTATCTATTCCCTGCAATGGCAAGTCATACTTACCGTACAATTTTCCCGGGATCCCCCCCGCCCACCGCCTTTCGTCTTTGCGCTGGTTTATCTTAATCTCCCACAAAACAAGTTACTCCATTTTACCTGCCGAGCTAAAAGTGGATATTAGGTACTTTTCAGCCAGTTTTGCTATGCAATAGCATATGTTCAGTCTCACAGGCATTGTCAGCTGTGGATGCAAGCAGAAACTGACTGGAAAGTCTCTTGAGACAGAGGTTCTAATTCTGACCAACTATCATACATGTATTACTGTTGACAGACATTGGCTATCATTTCGGCTGAGAGGTGGCAAATTTTCAAATTCTAAGGGGCTGGCTTGGCTGGAGGGTGTAGCGGCGGCTGATAGGGGGTTGAGAGGATGGTAAGCTAAAAAGTCCGATTTTTCGCTAGAATTAAGGTTTTTTTCTTATTTTTCGTTTAAATAGGTTGAAATAAGCTAGTCTGAGCTCATTCACACCTAACCTAGTCATACTTTTATCAAAATATTCTTCCAAAATACCCTGAAGGGGTAGCGGTAGCCTGAGGAGCAGTAGGTCAGAGCCTGAGGCGGGTAAATCCCCTCGCCCTCAACTCCCTTTGTCCATGTCTGTTGTTGACTTAACCAGTGGTACCCTCGCTTGGTTTTCATTCTGATAACTGTTATAGCATCCTTGCTTAGTTCGAAGCAAAGCTGAAGGTGTTAGCCGCCAAATTCAGGCCTATTATAAATATACTTAATGTACTTAATTTAATTAAATGTGGTAAGTAAATTATAATTAAATTAAATTTCTCTCAGATATGGTAAGTAAATTTTAATTTAATTATATTTCTTTGGGCATGTGGTAAGTAAATTATAATTTAATTATATTTAAAATAAATTTACTTAGCAACAGTACTTTGAAGCCCATGCGTTCAATCATAATTGGAATATCATATCGCGTTGGTGGTGGAATAAGAATGCGCTGACTTTGATTAAGAAGAGCAGACTTTTCCACAGGGTATGTAACTCCATAACGGAATTTTAGTAGCGCTGGGTCATCAGTGGTGGCCCTAGAAAGGAAATGCCACAATAAAGGATAGTTAAACAAGGTTTGCAATTTACTGTATACAATTTTAAATACAGCAGTTTTCCACTTACAAGACCATGGTCTTCTAACTGGAAATTGTTATTTCACTGCAAAAACGGACTATTGGCCAAAGCTGAATTTGTTTTTCACCTAGATGGTGTCGTGTATAGGTATTATTATGTTGGTGTGTTGTGTAGGAGAGATTGCAGCATATGTACTGTAGGTGAGTGCAGTGTGCGAGTCTTCAGGGGCCGTCCATAAACGACGTTGTTCCAAAATCCCGATTTTTCGGACCCCCTCCCCCCAAAATCGCCTTGCGTCGTTTCTGGGGACCCCCTCCCCCTAAGGCGACGTTGTTTTCCGGTTACCCCCCATAAAAGTGCAGTACATCCAGTACTGTCATTTTTTCTTGTTGCCATACTGTATAATGAATTGAATAGATCCTTCAACCACTCTGGGAAACTTTCCTGTATGTAGAAATATTTGACAGAATGTGCATAAATTAAAAATAATGCAATCGAAGTACCCTAAAATTCCGAAAAAAGCGACATCGTTTTTTTGCTAACCCCCTCCCCCTCTGATGCGTCATCTATCGTCGCAATTCAGCCGATCCCCCTCCCCCTCTGGAACGACGTCGTTTATGGACGGCCCCTTAACTCCTTGTAACATACATGTTGCCATATGGCAACATGATAGATCCGGAAAATGATATGTCCCGAGGTGAAAAATGAGATCACGTACTTTCCAAAATGAGATGTCAGCGAAAATACAGATATATCTGTCCATCTATCATTTTTGGTCTTAGGACAACTCATTTTTTAGGGATATCTCATTAATCGGCGTTATATGTCATTGCTTGGTTATGACTTGTCATCGTTCAGTACCTGCCCCGGCACGCCCAGGCGTGTTCAGTGATGTGGTCATGACGTCATTAGGATATTTTTGCTGCGCAATAGAATAGGCGTGTGTTGCACGTTTCCTGTGCAGTTTTTGTGCTAGAAACAGCTAGACTAAGGAGAAGCGTCAAATAGTGAAGCAGAAAGAGGTATTTTTATTGTCTTCCTCCAAAATCTCTTTCTTTTTGTGGGAAAAATAATCGAACGCTGGGTTCTTCTAAATGTAGTTTTGAATCCCAGTTTAAAGTGTCAGCTCCGAATTTTGTTCGCAAGAGGCCTCTGTTACTTTTGGGAGGGCGAAGCGTTTTAGAATTGCTGGAATCGCCTCGTTCTAGGTAGCCTCTATTGATAAATTATTATTCGCCATCCCTAAATATATTAATTATTCGTCAACGTTCTGTTCGTTAGGGCTTAACTGACTTTTAGGGGTCCCTCTACTATAGGTATATTAATTAATCACTTTATTATCTTTATTATTACTAAATTATTGCTTATTAGTTTATTAGGGGTCTTGTGTTGTGCCCCCATTAATTGATGATTCCCAATAATATGATGATAAAGCCCTAACGGCAAAAGTTAACAATCTGGGTCCCACAGTGGCCGGCCAAATCGAGAATTGCTCTGGTCATCACATACACCCTATACTGATGTGTCTCTAGGGGTATTTTTATGTTTGGAAAACAGGCCCTCTGGAGTGTGCCCTATCGATATGTGTTGTTTAGTGAGTACAGAAGAATTTCTGAGCTAAGATGAAAACCTGGAAGTACTCAATTTAATCAGTCGGTAACGTCTTATTTATTAGTTATATTGAAAAAACTTGTGATCATTAGACTCCTGATGAATAGAGCTTTCAAACGATATTATTATATGCAAGGGTTCGGGGCCGTTGAAAATTTTGGAATTTTGCCAAAAAATAATCGATAGTCAAGAAAAATCAATAGGGGTAGTCCAAAAATATCGAATATAATTAAGTCAACTGAATACGGTAGCAAATTGAAATTTTTGTAAGGTACCCTAAAAGACATATTTGCCTCCAATAGCTTCACTTAGCTAATGTTAAATTCTGCAGAGTACTTTGTGCCATGTCACTTTGGGGCGAGGAAGAGGGAGTGGTAATCGCAACGCCAGATTGCGAGCGGGATCAGGATGACGATGGGGTGACTACGAGCACCAGGTCAGAGTAGGGCCCGACCGGATATCCGGATATGCCGGATATCAGTCACAGATGAGAAAACGTGATTTTTTACGTCTTTTGAACATAAATATTGCATTCGACCGAATGCTTGTTAGAAATTTCTTGAGGCGATTGTAATCCATGACTCCAGTAGTTCGTATAACCCTGATTTCTGTCTGTGCAAAGGATAACACCCTCATTTTTGACAATGCTAATTTTTCACCTTGACTGAAAGTAAAAATCCGCCAGATTTTAACCGGTTTTGTGAAAAAGCTGAGCTCTTCAGGTTCTTAAGTCCATATAAAGATTGGTTAACTTGCAAAATTTGGCAAAGATCCGATGAAGGGTTCTTGAAATATTTACGTTAAAAATTGACATCTGAAAATTCGGGTCAGTTCATTTTGGAAGGGGATAACTCCAAGCCAAGCTACAGAAGGTGAGCAGGCTAGGACTTGGCCAAAACAAACTCTACAAAAATAATAATACTAATGTGATACAATGAATATCACAAAACAGCCAAGCATACTGGATTTCTATGTTTAGGATAGTCGCCTTGTTTTTGCTAATTTTCAATTTAATTAAAAATAAATATCTAAAATAAAAAACGAACTATTATTGAGGCAAGTTTATACTGTAAATCTGTACTTTACAGAGATCAAAGCGTCTCTTTTCAGTTGCAGAATGGAGATGAATGGCTTGAGACTCTAAACTCAACTCGCAAATAATGGAAATATCAACTGAGATTTTTCAAATTCATAATTTTTTAGTTTGTAAAACTAGGACAGGTCTACCAAAAGGTCGGCTAAGTATACCACATTAGAGAGAACAAATTTGAACATGCAAACAATAATTTAGCCAAAAGTCTGTGATGTCAACCATTTTTATCTAAAAAATTACGAAATGAGCTGAACTTTAATGCCAAACTGTGTTTCCCCTTCTGTTTTTTTCAGATGAGGTCTGTATCTGTAAAATAGGTATGCCTAATAAATGCTAAAGATTGCATAGATATTTCGACCAAACTCGAAAATGCTTGGAAAGCGTCCAGTTATCAATTTTAGCCACAGTGATAAAATATGCAAATACGCAAAAAATATGTACATATCTCATTTTTGCATGCATATGATATATGCAATATCACATGCATCGCAAAAACCCGATATTATCCAACCATAGTTTGAACTACAATTATTAGATGTTGTTTTGAATCAACTGTTATAGAACAAAGAAATGTATATATGTGGTTTATTGCATTCTAAAAAAATTTTAAGGTGATCAATGATATCCGGCATATCCGGATCCGGATCCGGCCGGATATGGGCATATCCGGATCCGGATCTGGATCCGGTAGAAATTTGTATCCGGTCGGGCCCTAGGTCAGAGAGGACCCCCTCTCTCTTCGAAGACAATGAAGACAATGTTGAGAGCACTGCCGCCGCTTATGAGCCGCCGTTGGACAGTGAAAGTTGTTTTCAGTTAATCATTTTAGGGCCGGGGGACTTTGGGGGTTACCCCTCCCGGTCTTTTTGCTGGCAATGTCCCCAAATGGCCACCGTTCCGGATTTTCCGACCGATGAATGATTAAAACAGGGAATTATTAATTAGAAAAAATGTTACTTGGAAAAATAGGGAATCGTTCCCAAAAATATTTGATATTCTGCACTTTTTTGTCGAAATAGCGGTAAAATTCAACGATCTGGGTCCTCACTGGCCGGCCAAATCGATAATTGGTCTGGCTGACGCATCAGTATAAGGTGCGCACCAGAGGGTCTGTTTTCCAAACATAAAAATACCCCTAGGGGCCAGTTAGTATAGGGGGCGCACCAGACTGTCTGTTTTTCAAATACAGTATAGATCAAAAAAATGTCCCATCGCTTTTTCGGCCTTCACTCAAACGTTTCGTTCTCAGTCACTTCTTTACCGATTTGGCTCAAATTTTTAGCAAAAATTAACAACATAGTTGGCTAAATATTCTGCAAGTGTGATGCCAAAATTCCGACTCATACTGGTTTAATGACCCGAAAACTAGGAATGAGGGTGGTCCACGCAAATTTAATTTTTTTCGGTAATACAAGGAGTACAGTCCTGAAACTTGCAGGAATGATTGGTGTTGCTATTGGGCATAACATACTAAGCGGGCAGCCCTGTAGCTCAAAGGGCACTAAAATGGGGGAATTTCAAAAACATGACGAAATATGACTTTTCTTCCTAAAACTGGCAAAATGACGATTCTAAAGATTTTCAATTTTCAAAAAACGCTGCAGGGATGGTTACTATGGTTTGGAACAGAGCTTAAATATCAGGTTCATTTATTTGTCGAACTTCCTGCTACAATCTATGTTGATTAACAACAGATTCAGTGTTTTGATTCTAGAAGGTGCAGGTTTCTTAACTATGGGATTTTCACTCATTCACCCAATTAGTATAGGGCGCGCTTGTGAAGACCTGTTTTCCAAATATAAAATTACCCCTACTGGCCCAATTAGTATAGGGCACGCTTCTGAGGACCTGTTTTCCAAATAAAAGTACGCTTAGAGACACAATTAATATAGGGCACGCTCCTGAGGACCCGTTTTCCAAAGAAATGTACCGTTAGAGACCGGTCAGTATTGGGTGCGTCGGCCAGGACAATTATCGATTTGGCCAGCCAGTAAGTGACCCCGATTGTTAAATTTGTCCGAATTCGCTTTGGCGCATTGAAGTCGTCCGGTTATTAGGAGACAAAAGTTGCCGCCGTGCCGACTCTGGCCACAATCAAGGGCAGAAAAAGCTGCAGAGTCCTGACCCCTGGCTGTCCAGATACGACCCGAAGAAAGTGGTTCTGCGTGTACCGGAGGGCTGCGCAGAGGACGCCAAATTCCCCCAGTCTGGCTATGCCGAAGTGGACGCGAGCCTAATTCTGGAGCGCACCCTGCCAACTGGCAAGGCAGTTTAAACTGCCCGCCGCGCCGCGCTAATTGGCCCCCGAGGCGATAGCCAAGACTTGTGCAGACACCAAGTCTCCGATTACAATTACAGTACATGGGTGTTTACTAAGAGACCACATGCAGTGCAACAGAGCATAAAAGACCACCAGAACGAGACAACAAGATAATGCTTTGTGCCCGCTTTCCGAGTCCATAGGCGTTTCCGATGTGTTAAGGTGATGATATAAAAGACCCACGCGCGAGGAGGCAGACAAGGAATGGAACGAGAGAAGTGATGAGGACCAGGAAGCGACCATAACATGTCGCAATCAGCAAGAGCTGAAAAACAGAATTGCCGCTAATGTGGAACAGCACTGGTAGGACCGCTCCATTACTGTAGCTGAGTAACTTACTAGAAATATCAAGCTTGTAATTCAGGCTAGAACAAAAAGCTAAGATGGAGCGCGATCGGGAAGAGCAGGAGCGCATAGAAGAAGAAAACTATGAGCAAGCGCGGCAGCGTGAAAGAGAGCGCAAAGAGGAGGACCGGCGTAGAGAGGAAGAGCAGTTGCGCTCATTGGAGGAAGCTAGCGAAGAAGAAGAGCAACAGCAAAACATAATTTTGTACAGATAGCAGCACCAAGACGAGAAAGTGCGACTGTTCTGCAGAGAAGGTAAATGGCAATCGACCAGTACGCTTGACTCTGGCTTTTATTCTATGTGTAGTTATGATTACTGAACTACTAACTGTGTATTCCGACTATGTCCTGTAACAGTAACACCAATAAATAGCAAGTGCGCTGACTATCGATTGTAATTATAAGAGAAGAGCTTATGCTCTGTTGCACTGTATGTGGTCTCTTAGTAAACAGCCATGTACTGTAACTGTAATCGGAGACTTTATTAGCGCCAGCGAGAGGCAGAGCGGCGCGGCGGGCAGTTTAAACTGCCTTGCCAGTTGGCAGGGTGCGCTCCACAATTAGGCTCGGGTCCGAAGTGGACACCGCTGACTAGGCTATGCAGTAAGTTAGTTGAATTTTTTATTGAATTAATAAAATAAATTGAAATTAATTCGAGGGAAAGAAAGATAAATACTGAAAAGTTAGCATTTCGGTTCAGGAGTAGAGCAGAGCTAAAATTCCTAAACGGCTTTTAGTGGGTGCACTTCAACAACACAGATATGAGTGGAGGGCTGTGTGGGGAAAAGATCGACACCACCTACATGAAATGGCCGATCCAACTGACTGATAAGGTGGTGGTCAAGGGCGAAAACTTTCGCGGCAAGGTTTCCAAGCTCATCCCAAACTGTGCTTGCATGGGCGAGACGGTCATGCTGGTGGCCTGGCTGAATCTGACCAGCAACAAGGGTGCCTACGACTACTGTTACTACCCGATTAGCTGTTTGATGCCTTACACAGGTTTGAGTTTTTTCGTCGTTTTTTTGCATACCTTTAACCCCCAAAAAACGCCCTTGGACATACATGGGCTGGAAAAATCTGGAGGGGTGTGGAGGTAGTCTCAGGGGGTACCCACAAAATTTTCTCCCAAGGGGGGTCCAAAAACGCCTAAAAATGAAAATTTGTCTTGCGAGAGGGGTAAACCCCCTTACCCCCGGCCCATGTATGCCCTTGGACCCCAGAAAAGGTCGCAAAACCCAGCAGTGTACAATCAACAAGCAAAAAGGCTCTAATCTCACCAATCATCAGTCCTGGTTTCATTCCTGTGGCTAAAGTCTAACCGCAATTGTATGAAAGTGGTAATTAGGGTCCTTTCAACAGTGTTGTTTGCGATAAAATATAACAATGGAATTCTTGTACAGGCCCGGCTCGCGAAATTTTTATGGGTGGGTACCCACCAGAATCATAACCGGACCCTATTGCCCGTGATTTGTTGCTGGTGTGCTCCACCCACCTGCCAGTACCTGTTATTTTGCCTGCCAAGCATCGGCCTTCCTTTCTCTCTCTCTCTCTGAATCTAACCTTTCAGTTACTTCTAAGTTTTGCCTTTGCTTCCGATGCGCCACTACAGAACGCTCCTGGGAGCTGGGCGAGGTGCGGCCGGTAATGGAGCCGGAGGAGGCGTGGCAGGAGCCGCTGGTGGAGGGACGGGACGGCATGGGACAATGGAGCCGAAGGAGGCGCAGCAGGGGGTGGCGGAGGAACCGGCAACACCGAAGGCAAGCCTGGTCGAGGGGACAACAAGGACAAAAAGCCGGCCAACCGAACTGAAATGCAGGTCAGTTTAGTTACTTTTTTGTAAGCTTTTTTACACCTAAGCTGGAGGAAATTAGCCCCAGGAGGCATCGAAATTACATACTGCAATCATTACCACGATCTTGGGTTATTTTGTGCAATTAAAACCTTTAATCCTTCTGTTTAGGCCGTAGGTGGTGGGGAGGAGGACTTGTCTGACGACCTCAGCAACATCCTGGATCTGCTGGACGACGTCCCTACTCCTCCACATCATGGAGCGCAGGGATTCGGCAGCGTACCGGTACTGTTATTTTACTAGTGGATTTTGATTTCACTATTTTCTAAATTTACAACAAATTCAGCTCTTCAATTTAGTTTGTATTTTTATTTTACTACCAATCAGCTCCAATTTCACCAATTTTTGTTTTACTAATAATTTTGCTAATTTTACCACTATTTTACTACGATTTTACTAGTCATTAGAGGCAATTTTGCATCAATATTCCTTTTCGTTTCTTTGCTAAATTATTCCCTATCACTAGAGACCTGCATTGACCGCCCTTATGAAAAAACAATCTTTGTGGTTCGGCCAGACTTAAATCCTCAAAATGTTATGCATGGTGACCAGGCCCTGCCCGTGCAGGTCTCTCCCTACCTATAGTATCAACAATTGGTCTATTTAGTTGGTGGTCGGAGCACTGGGAGCCACCGGTGGTGGGGCGCGGCAGGCGGTATTCATCCTCCCGCCAGGCTGTTCAAAGTCTGTTTCTCAGCTGTTTTCTGTTGTTTCCGAGTCACATTTACAGTTTCAGTCCTGGCACCACTTGCTCGTGCGCATTCAGGAAACAGAACAAAGGCGCCAGAACGGCAATCGGGGTGGCAGCAAGTTCCGAAAAAAGAAGGAACAACTAACATAGCCAAATGACAAACTAATTTCATCAGGACATGTCATGATTTTCTTCTGAAATGTTATCATTTTCTTCGGACATGTCCAAAAAAAACGGATATGTCCACAGTCCATCTATATTTCATGATCATGACATATCATAGAATTTTCACTTTACGATAGGCAAAGTATCACTTTACGATATGTCACGAAAGTGAAGTGACATGTCACTTTTGGCGGTGTGTTACAAGGAGTTAAGCGTGTGACCGACACTTAACGCAGTTGGGAATATGAACCCTATACACAAGATGGCCTATGGGCTATTGGGGAAGCGTGGCAACTATATGTAGGTGGAAGCGGACTGAACTATATGCCAATAGACTAATCTCACACAGAGCTACTCTTATTTCACTATAGTATAGTAAAACAAAATTAGTAATGCTAGTGGTATTGTACTAGTATAGTATATTTCAAAATGGAGCGAATTCTGTGTTTTTTGCGAATAACTCCTTATGGCTAGGTTCGATCGATTTTTGCCTCATAACCAAAGTTAGAGAGGGACGCGAGCTCTGTACTACGGTTTAAACTAATCTGCGCAACACTCCCTTGTAACGCTAATTTGTGCAACGAAAAAGATCAGGTTTTTCTGTAGCCTGGTTGAATGCGATTTTTTCAGTAAATCTGAATCTACAGATCGTGAGGATTCCGAAAATGTAATTAATGTAAGGTAATATTTGCCGTAGGTCCAACGGTTCCAAAGTTATAGACCTCTAAATTTGACCAAAATTGCGGAAAGTGGCCAATTTTGGCGATTTTCACTTTTCTGGGGGTGGGATTGAAATAACTCGGGACCAACTCAACCGATTTGCCTGAAATTCACATATATGGTGTAAAACTTAGCTTTACATCGATTGAGACAATAAGAACCCTGAATCGTTGACCCTGATACTGTAATCCCGATTTTTCCAAGATTAGGTCACTTGATTTTTTCCCTGGTTGTATGTAGTAGTTTAAGCCCTCCACTGTGGTTAGAAATGTACTTTTAAGTGTTCTGAATCTATCTCGGGCCGTTCTGAAGCCATTCGGGTACTGTAGTATGCGGTCCTGGCACAGAAACTGCATTTTGTCAGTTTATGTGGTTTTTGCTCTAAGGAAACTCTGGATAGATTAGGATCCGAGGGTTTCCAGGGTCACAGAATTTATTTCTGGCATAGCCATAATCGCTGGATTACTGTATTTTGTGTGTGTTCAAAACGGCGGATAAGTGGGAATTTAACCCACCCTCAGGGGCCTGCTTCTGGCACGTAACACTATGAGTTCCCACTGCAGCTAAGCCGGAATTTAACCTGCTCTCTGGAGCCGCCTCAATTGTGTTGTCAACACTATGAGCTCCCACTACAGATAGGCCGGAATTAAACCTGCCCTCTGGAGCCGTCTCAGTCATGCTGATGTCACACCCTAAGTGAAGATTCAGGATTGGATTAACAGTGTCCTGATGGTTCGAATCCACAGGAACTTCGATTGGAGCCAACAGTTTTACTGGTTTCACTGCCAGCTTGGTAGAACCTTTACCCTTTTTGGTATCAAGAGTTCGGACAGACACAGTTCTACATGTCCTGTCAGGACCAGGTAGAAGTTGTTCAATTTTGCCAAGATTCCAGTTGGCAACAGCAGAAGGCTCTTTCAACAAAACAACAGTCCCCACAGAGGGAACCGCTTCAATCCTGTCTCTTCCTTTAACTGCTAATCTAGCCTCTTGGAGAACCTGAAGAACTCGATTTTTTACTTAGTAATTTTCTGAAAATGAGTTTAGTTAGAGTTGAGTTTAGTTAAGCGAAATCTGAGTTTACTTAGTAAAAGTTAGTAACTAACTAATGTTTTTACTTAGTAAATAACTAACTAAATTCAATCGGCACAACACTGTTATGTATAAACTGAGACATCTGGTTAGCCTGCTGCCCAACCAGGCGAGAAAATTTTTAAAAAGTTGCCTTTTAAAAACGCATAGAATGCCATTCTGGTTGAAATTTACTGTTACCCTAAAACGTCTACCGGAGAGTGCTGCATAGGGTACCCCTCCAGATAGCGTACCCGAGGTACACTAACTGGCACTTAGTGCCAGATTGTGTACCCGGGGTACACTATTTCAATCAATCAATCTTTACTTCCTTTTTAAAGCCAGACACCTGTAAAACGGTACTTAGGCAGAAGCAGTAAAACAGTAGAAGAAATAAAACAAAGCCTATGCGATATGTACATGTTGTTGCTGTCTAATAACAAAGTCTTGAAACGAATCGCCAGTAACAAACTTTCTAAAACCGGACAAATTACTTAAAAGAACAGACTGAGGTAAGACATTCCAAATACGAGAGGCTGCGTAAAACAAAGTGCTGCCCGTGGCGACCGTACGACTGGTCAGCTCAACGTGACAGCAATGAGCTAAGTTTAAACGTTCACTTCTTCGCACGCCTAGTCTAACAACATTACTAAGATCTACAGGACTGTAACGGGTACCATGATAGTATTGGTAAAAGGACAAGAGTCTTCTCTGAGCAGCTAACAACCAAATAGGACTAAGACTGCACTGCTGTACAAGCTCACTGTAAGACAGATCATAACAATTTAAGAACAGCTTAGCAAAGAGTCCCTGAGTTTTCTCGAGTCTAGCCCTACTGTAATTTGCTTTTGGAAACCAGCACTCGATTGCATAACACAATTGCGGTAAAAAACATTGCTTAAACAACCTTTCGAAAACAGACAACGGCGCTTTACCCAGAAATTGTCGCCTTGCTGCCCCAATCGCCCGACGAGTGCGGAGAGCTGCCAGTTGAGAGTGCCGGTTAAACGCAAGCCGACTGTCCAAGGTAACACCCAAGTACTTGCACTCCTCTACAACTTGGATGGCCTCTCCATTTAGGTAAAGCTGAGGGAGAGCCCGGTAGTGATCGCGGCGGGTGTTACGAGAAAACAGAATCATTTTTGTCTTTGCAGCATTTAAGTGCAGACCAAGGTTGATAAACTGCTGGCGAATCGAGTTCAGGTCTGCCTGGAGGTGGTGCACGTCTTGGGGCCCAGAAATTGGCCGAAGAATAGAAGTGTCATCAGCATAAAGAAGGACACTGGTGTCACTGTCCAGGCGGACTTTAGTCACAGAATCAATATAGGCAGAAAACAGAACAGGCCCGAGCACTGAGCCTTGCGCCACACCAGAGTGCATCCGGTGTTCGGAGGAAGTTTCGCCGTCCACAGTAACAGAAAAGCGGCGATTTTGCAGGTAGGAAGAGATCCACCAGAGCAGCCAGTTCGGGAGCGAATAAACATGTTGCAAAGAGCTCAGCAGGGAAGCGTGGGGCACAGAATCGAAAGCGGCCTTTATATCCAGAAACACAGCAGCCGCCTTTCCATGGCTGTCCAAAGCAAGCGATATTTTGTGCACAAAACTTGTGAGGCAGTCAGAGGTTGAACGGGCGCTGCGAAAGCCAAACTGCTGATCAGAGATTGGAATAAACGGTGACATCAGGGATTTGATATAGCGTTCCATCACCTTTGAAACAACACTCAACAGTGCGATCGGTCTGAAGTCAGAAGGCGCCCCCGACAGGGAGCGCTTTGGCACAGGGACAACATGCGCCACCTTCCAGGCCGCAGGCACAGAACCCTCCTTAAGAGAGCGTGTAAAGAGGGCGGCCAAGGGAGGAGCCAACACAGCGGCGCACTGCTTCAATAATACAGTAGGAATCTGGTCTGGGCCTGGTGCCTTTGCAGCCTTCAAGCCGAGCAACTCACGTTCAACAAAGACTGGAGAACAGCTTAGGTCAGCAGGCAGCTCTTCGGCTGGAAACGGTAGCAGGCCAGTTTGAGCTGGAGTGTAGACAGACTCAAAGTGCTCTGCCAAGGCGGCTGCTTTTTCTCTTGCGGAAGTAAGAGTGGTACCTGCGGCGGTTGTGATGGAGGGAATCTCCTTCGATTGGCCCCTTAACGTTCGCACCATGCGCCAAAACTCAGCCGGGCTGTTACAGTTCTCAAATGCACGAGTCGTACATTCTCTGACTGCTTGTTTCACAAGAAATTTACCCCTGCGCCGAAGTCGCATGTAAGCTGAGTGGGCGGCGGGGTCGGGTGCGGGTGTCCTTGAAACGCTGGCGCGCCTCCTCCTTTTCCTGCATAACCTGACGCACAACTGGGCAAACGACAGCTCGGTGCGCGGCTTTTGGCTTGACAAATTTTGTAGGCACACAGTTATTGGCACAGGACCAGAGACGGCGGCAAAATTCAGACCAAGCAGTATCACAGTCTGAGCTGGCAATTATAGCGTCAAAAAGTCCCGCCTCAGCCAAGTCCCTTCGCAGTTGGGGCCAGTCCGCCTCGCCCCACAAATAGATGCGCCTTTTCTTGTGACGGGGCGGCTTGGGCTTGGCAACACGCAGTTTGCACCAAACAGCCAGGTGGTGCTTCTCAATAGAGTCACGCAGGCCCCAGTCTAGCACAGGGAGCCGCTGGCCGGTAAACAGCAAATCGATAGTTCTATGCAGGTGCGTTGGGCTGTCAACGTGCTGAGTGAACGAAAAGACGTTGATTAGGGGCTGCAGATGAGCAAACTCACTGACAGTGTCGGCATCGAGATTAAAATCACCGCAGAGCACAGTACGACTGTTGGCATGCTCTTGCAAGGAGATGTAGTTCAGCAAACTGTCAGAGAAATCAGTAGCAGAAACTCTGGGCGGCTTGTAGCAGCAAATCACAGAAATAGGTGCTCTTGGAGTCTGGATTTTGATGCCAATCAGCTCCAAGGTTGGGTCGGTACGGCCCCCCCGCCAGATCGGATCGGATCGGATCGGATAGTCATACTAGCGAGTAGTGCCACTCAAGAAATAGGCTTGGTCTCAACTTTGGACGCCAATTTCTCCCGATCCAGATCGAATCTAGCTAAACTGAATGCATTTTCGAACTCAGCACACAAAACTGCATATAACAGTATGCGAACCACTAAGCTTTGCAGAAAAAAGTTTTTTTCGAACACATTTGCGAGGCCAAACACCCCCCCATACCCCCCTAAACAGCACTCTTTAGTGCGCTCATTTTGTTTGGCCAACTCATGCCTAACTTTTGTTAAAACATTAGCTTGGCAGGGCCTTTGCATAAACAGTTATAAAGATTTTTCGGAAAAAAACGGAGTGGCGTTTTGCAGCAATTTCGTAGTTTTCGGCGAATATGTTGCTAACCAGCTATGATCTGGAAACGGGAGTACCAGAAAATGAAAGGCTATTCGAACAGCTACAAAATCATATGAGACTCGGGGTCCTAGCCTAAGAAACGAGTGAAGGGTGATCGTTTAAATATAGGGTGTCAGAGGTATTAAAATGACACCAAAAATTGCTGCCGACCCAACTTTGAGGCCCTGGAACTCTGGTTCCAGGGGGTTGCTGGTGGGCGGGCATGCACCGTTGGTCTTCGACTGTGCTCTATTTTAACAGATATTAATATCAGCCAGATCCGTGAGATGACCCTGCTTGCCCCGTCTCTTCGGCACCAAAGCTGACTTTATCGCAAAATGCATCTTAAGTTTACGTTCAACAAACAAACTAAACCTTAGGCTTAGGTAGTGATGCAACCGGAAGCGGAATACCGGGATTCGGGAAAACCGGGATTTGCGGGAAATGAGAATACCGGGAAATACCGGGAACATTGGGAAATCGATCAAAACGCATGCACCATGATAAAACATAAATGTTTTCAACATTCGGTTTAGCTATTGATACCATTTCTAGTGGTTTTCTCATGGATTTTCTCTCATAACGGGCTAAACTACAGTACACTGTGAGATCAGATTTATGTTGAATGGGTTAGTGAGTTGGTTTGGCAGACACCAGGCAGCTCGATGTTAATTGGACCAAAAGAGGTGTGTAGAATAGCCAATCAATGGGTGGCTTTGCTCATTTGAAGGCTTTTATGAAGTTGGAAGTTTAGAACATAAAGTTTGCGGCCTAAACCAATATAAAAATATTTGGAACAAAAGGAAACGCTGCAAAACATGTCTGTTCGCTCAAATTGAGCAAGTAGCAGTCATTTGAAAACTTATTCAAAGTGTTGCGTGACGCTGGTAGTGGCAAAAGAAAGTTGGGTATACAGTAGATATCACTGAAATACATAGTATCTGCAAAAAACCGTCAATACTGCACTGCTATAACATATATTTCCCGGTATTCCCGGTATTTCCCGGTATTAGAGAATGTGTGAACCGGGATTGGAAACCCGGAGCGAAAATACCGGGAATTCCCGGTTCTTCAGGAAATACCGGGATCCCGGTTGCATCACTAGGCTTAGGTATGTATAGAGGAAGACAAGCTTTCATAAAGTCAATTTCCGGATGGGGCTTTTCACTATAATCACCTTCATTTTAAGTTACAGTACACATAGGTGCAGATAATGTGCATTATATGCTTCACGCTAACCATTTTTAAGAACAAAACTGTACAGCATCAAGCAATATCTGATTTAACCAACTGACAGTACGTGCTACTTGTACCGGGAAGTTTAAGACAAGAAAAACCTGAAAAGTAGGTACCGACCTAGTAGGTGTCAGGTAAGTACCTTTATTTTCAAGTAGGTTCAGGTTCAGGTTCAGGTTCACAATTTTCAGGTTAATACCCAGGTTTCAGGTTCAGGTTCAGGTATACCTACCAACTGTAGTCTGATGTATGTTTTTCTGCCAGTAGAAAGGCTTATAGCTCAGAAAAGTTGCAAGCAGGGCAAAATATCTACAGTTTTTGGAGATATCGGTGGACTTGAACCTGAACCTATTGTCCAGGTTTTTTAGAAGATGGACTTGAACCTGAAATTTCGATGTTGGCTTTGACTTGAATCTGAACCTATTTTTCAACCCTGAACTTTCCAACAGTAGTACAACACCTACACATGAATTTATAGTTGCCTGGCTTTTCTGCCTATTTTCTTATACAGGGAGATAACATATTGACAAATTCAAGCCTTCAAAAACGTATCTAGAAGATATTTTGACCGTGAAATTGACTGAAATTAACCGGTTTAGCAGTTCGAAGAGTGGGATTGGGCTTCTGTGCGACAAGGGCGAAAAATTTTCGAAAAATTAACCTTAAAAGTCGCATTTAAGTTTCAGTAGTAACCAAAAATACGCCTATTATACAACAAAACAATGCGGTGGCTCAGGATTCTACAGAAAAATCTGTTTTACGCTAGGAACGTAAATTAATTCACGTACGGAAATTAATTTACATATTGCTAAATTTTAATTTTCGTATTCGTTTAATTTCCGTATCCGGATTTTTTTAATTATGGTAATTGTTAAGCATAACGTAAATTAAAAATCGGCGATTAATTTACGTTATGCGTTACGAAAATTAATTTACGTGCCCATCCCTAAACCCAGCCAAAGCGAACAATCGTTTGCCTCAGAGTAAAATTGCAGAGCTTGCTTTTGGGAGGTCAGGGACACCAAAACATTATCTACATAGATGTTTTCCGTGATCAATTGCGAAATTTCGGATTTCAAGTCAGCGCGGTGTAAATGGTGTCTTATTGTGGCCGCCAGCAGAAATGGGCTACAGATAAGGCCGAAACTGACCCGATGAAACCGATAGGTTACTAAGTTGGATTTGTGGACACTTGAATTGGACAAACCTGGAATCCACAAAAAGCGCATCAAATCGCGCTGGTCTGGTTGCACTACAACCTGGAGAAACGCTTTCTCCAGGTCGCTAAGAACGCCGATTTCATGCAACCGGAACCTCATAATTAGTCCACATAAATCCTCCAGATCGACTGGACCACAGAAGAGGTTGTCATTCAAACTACGCGCATCTCTATTCGGTCGACTGCTGGCATCGTAAACCACCCTGACCTTCGTGGTAGTGCTGCTGGGCTTGACCACACAGTGATGTGGTACATAGTACAGTGGTCCTACAGGTGGAGAATCGTTTGGGATCTGCTCTATGATGTCTAAGGCTAGGTATTCTTGAAATATCCGATTATAGCTCTGTAGTAACCCTGTGTTTTCTCTCAGCCGGTTCAGGAGAGTGCGTAGTCGATTTAGAGCAACATAGTAGTTGTCTTGGACAACTATCTCCTTAAACCGCTTGGGGTAAGCCACCTGGTAACGCTGCTGTTCGGTCAAGTACACGATAGATTGGTTGAATTCTTCTTGCGTGTTTTCATCCTCCTGTTTTTGTCCTGACTGCTTGATTCCTAGGGAGTCCAGCTGCCATAGCCATTCGATTGAACTCTCTACTGTGTCTACCACACGCGAGTTGACTGTTGCTACTGTGACTTGCATCGGTGCTCTGCAACTAGGGACTTCAAACTGGCCTGCAGGCATAAACCCGAGCTTTGAGCTGATGAGATAAACTTCAGGAGTCAAAAACACAAGAGGTTTCATCTCTACGATTCGGAAGAAGTAGTCTCCTCTTATCCGAATGTCGATTTCTGTTGGTTTGTCAACACCGTCGGGTGGGTCAGCTAATCGGTAATGACAAAGCTTAGCCATCACCGTTGGATCAAATTTATGATACATGAGTGGGTGAGTGATAGTGTCGCATACTGTCGCAAATATCTCCAACTGCTCTCCATCCACACAGTTGAGGTGAAAGCTAACCCTAACCGACTTGTACGATTTAGGCTTCTCGGCAAACCCTGCTAGCATGAATTCATCCTTTCCTTGTGCTGCTAGGTGCAATCGATCACTAACCATTGTACGAATAAATGATCTTTGACTTCCAGAGTCAAGTAGAATGTGAACAATGGTGCTCCTGCCATTGACACGATTGCTCAGCTCAGCCTGTGCCATAAGCAAAAACACTGAGTGCTGGCTGTCTCTTATGGTCAGTACTGGTTTTATAGGGTCTGGTTTTGACCTTCTGTGTTTGCCGCTGCCATAGAACTGTTAGTTACCACTAGCGTTCGTGCACCATCTGGCTGTTTTTTGGGCCAACTAGTTTTCGGCTTAGTCTCAGTGGCTTTTGGACCAAACTTTGTTGGACACAAGGACCGGTGATG
>JASANB010003119.1:0-94979 GCA_030248155.1 Sabatieria punctata | reverse complement strand
GCAATGAAGACACTCTGCGAGCCACTTACCGACTGTGACTTTCTCCTTATCGATTTCTTTTAACTGAACTTGCAATGTGAATATGCCTCCTCAGATACAAACCATATTATAGTGAACGAGTGATTTGTTTTGCTATCTGCATATGAGATATCATACGATAAGTAAATTAGTGCACTCTAGAGTCTTTGTTTGTAAACATTTATTCAAACAGTAGTGTTTGAACCAGGGAGTCAAAACTGTATAAAACAGGAGATGTTGCTCCCTTTGACTAGAATACACACATCATCGTATCTGTGGATGGACAACAAATTACACGTTTCTAATGTCAAGCAAGGCAACGTAGTCACTAAAACTCTCAGACCGAACAAAGCACGTAAACAGCTCGAGAGGCACTTCAATGTTCTCACTTCCTAACATGGTCAGTCCATTCCAAACAGAAGCTGCATTTACAACAAAACTTTTTGAACTTCTCACATGTCTATAGGTTGGAAAAACAATTGAATGAGACTGACTGTTTCGCAAACTTCTTGTCGCACAACGCACAGAAAGATGACCGGCGGGCAAAAATCTCAAAGAATGAACATATTTGTACAACAGCACACAACGTTTTTCAGCGACTATACGAGAGATGGACTTCCATTTGAAGATTTTTAACATTTCGGCATATGGCAGGTCAAAACGATTGAGCAGTAATTTAGCAGCGTACGATTGCACGCGTTCTAATCGCAATTGGTCGGCAACATTAGCAGGGTAGGTGGCGCACCATGTGTACAGTATGGAGGGGCGCACAACTTGCATGTACACGGCACGAATAACTGACGGAAATTTGGCTTTCGCCATCCTTCGGAGCGATCCTAACACAGATTTTGCTGCCGACACCTTCTTTCCGTTCCGTTCACACCTGTCTTTGTTAGCAGGCTGCATTGGCATACATGTAACAAGGGGTCATCTCCCTCACCCGACTTAACGTAGGCCAGACCCCCAGACCCAATAAATTCAGGGAACTGTTGAACTACTGTAGAGTCTGTTAAAAAATAGGCGACCCGGCGCTTTTTGCGAATAACTTTTTAGGGGGCTTCGGTGCATTGGTGCAACTTTGTCAACAGGATCAGGCGAGAAAGCTAGCAAAGTGGAACAAATTGAACACACACTGATACCGCGACAACAGGTCCAAGGACGAACGCAACCACACCGAAGACAAAGAAGCCAGAAGTGGATCGTTCCTTTGTCATTCTGCGTTCGTGGTAAATGAGCTGCCAAGTTTCAGACGTTTGAGTTGGCTACTGTGTCAATCCTGTTTTGGTCGGTGTTTCTGTTTCAATCAACTTTCTTGCATTCCGTCGAATCAGTCAACAACATTCAATAGAAAGCGCGCAGAAGGTTTTGAGCACTTATACACTCCACTACACGGCTCCAAACTGATTTCTTCGCTTTGAACACTCGACTACGGTGGATCCATCCGAACGCTTTTTTGTACCTACAGTATACGGAGACGGAACTGCGCACAGTCATGCAAGTAGTAAGTGAAGAACACATTTACACACAACGCATTTCAAACTGTTTTCGTACGATGAGGCACGGTAAAAGTTAAGCAATAGAAGAGAAGAGAGACATTAGTACAGCACATGACGTGCGTCCGTAGGTACAGTATATAACGTAAACAACGCAGCCACTGGCCTGACCGTAATCACAGAGACGGACCAGCCTTTGCAGTAAACAAGGTAGACAAAGTCTGCAGACACCTCATGCGTCAGTGCCCAACAGTGAGAGTGCCCTCTGTTTGCAGCAGAAGTAGACAAGTGGATGGCACAGAGGACTACATCGAAGAGTGCATCAAGTCCAGCAGCAGGTTAGTGTCCACGTCCATCAGCAAATCGAACATCTCTTGATCGCCCACAATCCTGGCCGCCATCTCTTTGTCTGGAGTGGGCGCCGTCTGTGTCTGCACATCCTGAACACACTGCACATTCAACTAGCCTCTCTCACTCGCTCACTCACTCACTCACCTTGCCGAACGTAGCGACGTCAGTTTTCTCAGGGTCAGCAAGGTAATGTCCGGCCAGCAGGAGAGCCATCGGCTGAACCAACGATCGGTACTTGCGTTTGAGAGCGGCCAGCAGATGTTGGTTGTCTCTGAGGAGCAACTGGAACAGTCTCTGCTCTAGCGTTCGGTCAGTCTGGCACGAGGCTTCCTGCAGCAACGGCCTCGCCACCAACTCTACCCTCTCTTTCTGCTCCCCGGACAGACTGCAGTCGGTCGGTGCAGAGAAAGTGAGAGAGGCGTCGTCGTCGTCTGATTGGCTGGAGTTTGTGTCGGTGGCCACCAGAAAGACGTCGACCAGAGGACGTGGCAGCGGCCACTTGTTTGTGTTGGTGCAGTCGTCCGAGACCAGCGCCTCCAGCTCCTCCTCCAACTTGTTCATCTCCTCCACCAGCCACGCGTCCGAGCATCTCCAAGGCATCTGACACACCTGCACCTGCAACTCTGCCTGCACTCAGTCAGTGCGTGAGTGAGTGACAGACCTGGTCCCAGGGTTCGGCGTAGATCGCTCTCCAAGTGGTGATGCGATGTCCGAGGTTGCAGACCACCAGCACTTTGAAGTAGGTGTACTTGTACATGTCAGAGTGAAAGCACATTGAGAAGTAGTCGAGGTGACTGACGAATATGGTTCCAAAGTCTTCTGCCTCCAGAACTGCCCAGCCACGACTCGGATAGACTTTGACCACGGACGCCTTGCATTGCTTGTAGCTGACCAGGAGCGGTTGACTGAGTCGCAACTCACTGATCTGAACGGCCCGCCAACCTGCAAAGGCAGACGAGTGTGAGGGACAGAGGTGCCGAGCAACTACCGATTTCTCTGCGTTTCATCTGAGCCAGAGAGAGAGCGACAGCGTCGAACTGCAGTTGAGTGAGCGGACTGACGAGCTGGCTGTTCCATCCGGTGACCACTTTTCTGTCCAGCCAGACTCTACCCAGCTGTTCGCTCCAGACAACAGCCAAGCCGGCCGTGTGGTCGATGTGAGTGACCAACCCCACACAGTTGAAGGTCTTCAGTACATTGACTGCTCTGAACCTCAGCTTGCAATCGACCAGCTTCAGTTGACGTCCCACATAGCTGCAGCCTCGTTTCCTCTCAGCGCACATCTCCGGCTGGTAACTCAACTGAAAGAGCTGCGTGGAGTGGCGTTGCTCCTTGGCCGGCAACTCACCCACTCTCCTCTGCTCATCAGTTGGGTGTGGTCGTCGAGAGGACAGAAGACTCTGCCCAGATGCTTGGACCAGAGAATCAGATGCTGACTGCCTTGCTCCAGCACGATCCCTTCGTCTCTCTCTTCAATCGCTTCCTTCTCTCTGCAACTCACTGGTCCCACCGGTGCCACCAAGAGCGCTCGAAATTGTGCCTAAAAAAAGGCAGTTGTGTCTCAAAGAAAGAGCGGCGTCTAACTGACCCTGTCAAAGTTGCCTTGCGTGACAGCCTCAAAGCGGACTCTCGTTCCCCGGACCACACTCGGCGGCAGGTGGCAGTTGCCCAAGTGAGGCGCCTTGTAGTTTCTGGCGAAGAAGAAGACGCGTTTGTGCGTGTTGTCGACGCGAATGTAGCCAAAGTCCTTGTTCAGGTAGTCGACGCTGCCCACTCCTTTCACTATCTCGCTCGGCTCGTATATTTTGTCTATCTGCAACCTGTCCTTGTCTCTGAATCTGGCACACACAGCCACCTAAAGCAGCCGTCACTGCACTGGCCGACGCACAGAGAGCAGCACCTTATCGTTGAGTCTGTAGCGCTCAGTGCCATCTCCCACGTACTCGGCGTCGCAGTAGGTGAACGAATCGAGGGCACAAGAGACGCCTCTCTGCTTTACCGCCTTCACTACGCCGTAGCTCATGAACCCGGTGGTGGCACTGGACATGTTAGAAAGCAATACAACAACGTATACAACACAAACACAACCACCATGCAAATGCAAATTCTCTGCACGCCTTTTCCAGTAGCTGTTAGATCAGAGATTATTATTACAATAGGTTAGAGGGCGACAACTCAGAGCATCCATATGCCTGTAATGTATTTTGGTAACTGCCGCACCTGGGTAGGTACGAGTAAATATTCCAAAAAATACCTAAGCAGTACAGGTAAGTGCCACTGAAAATACCCGTGTACCGACGTATGGGTATTTCTGGGTATACTGTACTTTTAAAACAGTAGGGTTGAGCTGCCAGATCAGAGGGCCGGTTGAACGCATGCCGACTGTCAAAGGTAACATCCAACTACTGTACTTGCACGCATCTACAAATTGGATGCAAAAACAACCAAACAGGAACAACAGATCAATGAGGTTCACAGGCAACCTACTCTGTTGATAGTGTTAGCGATTCGTGATCCTTAGCACACCCAACAGCATCGCACTGTTGGCACAATCTGCTAACACGCGGTTCGTTTGATCTGAAATGGCAAACACGATCCGATAAGACCTGTTAGCAGATGGTGGTAATCATGCCAACAGAGTAGCTTACCCAGTGGTTAGTGGTCAGTGGGTCGAGTCCCTACCGTAGAAACAACTTGCCGATTTTAAACGTTATGACTTGAGCTCAGCCACGCCACGGCGAAGCCAATATTATACAGCTCTATTAATGACCATACATACTCGACAGCACTTCAATAAGGAGGCATGATTGCATATATCATAGAACCATAGAAAACAAGTAAATACAACAAACTTACATAACTTTCTTACTTTACAGAGACAAAGATATCGACTGAAAACGAATCTGACATTTAGAATTTGAGTTTACAAGAAACCATTAAATAATACATAGTAGAAGTAGGATGGTGCATACACGTACATGTAACAGGTCAACCGCCGAAGGGGGAGGGGCGTTGGAAGTCTGACGCCGCCGGGTAGGGTCTGAGCCCAAATTCTAAGGAGGAGGTTGGGCACTAAAAACGCTCAATAATCGCAAAGATCGCAATTTTTTCGGCTAAAAATCGTCAAAATCGCTAATTTGGGCTCAAATACAGCCAAAAAGTGTTGTCTACAAACGTTCTTGGCAATTTTTGTGTCTGGAATTCTAAAAAACGGCAAACATTTGCTAAAAAAATTACTTGCCAGAAAAATCGTAGGGGGTCAGGCCCAAGTCGGGTGGAAGGCAGACCCAGGACCCACCTGTTACATGTATGGGATGATGTACAGTACGTAGTGGAGTACATAAGAAGCAGAAACTAATGCATAGACTTAACTATTCAAACCGAAATGCGTGAGCGACACACAGCTGACACGCAATCTGACCGAACTTAACAGAGATGAACTTGTACATAAGAACAAACAAAAATAGCACTACTATGAATCGTAAAGCGAAAGACCAGGTGCTGCGCAGATGCTCACTACATGTGGTTCTGCAGAATGTGCACAACTCAAAAGTATACAGTTTATAAGAAATAAAAATAGACTCTTCTTACGACAACCACTGTTGCACCTGTTAATCGCCAAACACTGACTGCGTGTAGGCCAACGGAGGAGCCGGTATCTGCTGCTGGGTGGGCAGAGCGGTTGTCTGTCTGCTAGCGATGTACTCTCTAATCTTCTCTGAAAGAGCAGCTCAGTCAAACTTGAAGGTAAACAGTCGGCAGTGGTACCTATTATTTTCTTGCCAGAACTGTAACGACTCAGTTCCGGCTGATAGACGGAGATCTGTCTGATCAGCTGCTTCTTGTACTTGGGACTGGCAACGGTCAACATCGTCTGCATCACGTAGTTTGCATACTGATCGAAGACCATCTGGTACAGAGCACTCGGTCTGCTCTCACCGCTAAATCAATTCCCACCAGTTTCCCGGCAATAAATACAATGTATGTATGTCCTCTAAGGACACTGGTTGCAAAGTTTAGAGTGCTGACGGCGTATGTCAAGCGAGCAGGACAATTCGCTATCACCGACTGGACAACTCGCCACCAGACAACTCGAAAAAAAATAACAAATAAAACGCTTACTACATTTTACTTAAAAGAAATGGGGCCCTGGCGATGGTCAGAAATTCCATTTATAAAAATGGTTACCCCCCCAACCCCCGGAAGCAGGGAGGCCCACCCAACAACCCCGGGCGCCACGCAACCGCGAGAAACAAACCCAAAAACGACGCGGTCTCTTTTTAGGCACCCCCCCACTACGACTATGATGATCCCTCGACGGCGATTGAACGCCCACCTCACCACACATGCGCACCTACCCCCCTCTAGGTCCCTTGCGCCCTCTATGGCTCCATAGCCTTCTATGGCTACTACTCTCCCACAGTATCGCCAACTATGGCTATGTAGCCATCTATGGCTACATAGCCATCTATGGCTACGTAGCCATAGATAGCTAAAAAGGCGGGGCCTCCTCGAGTTTAGCCATAGATGGCTACATAGCCATAGATGGCTACGCATCAACATAGCCATCTATGGCTATGTAGCCATCTATGGCTAAAAGTGTGGGCCACCTCGATTTTAGCCATAGATGGCTATATAGCCATAGATGGCTATGTAGCCATAGTTGGCTACCGCTGTTTCATAGCATAGCCAATTATGGCTACTTAGCGCATCTATGGCTATGTAGCCATCTATGGCTAAAAGTGGGCGGACCCTGTTTTTGTAGTCATAGGTGGCTACATAGCCATAGATGACTATGTTGATACGTATGTTGGCTGAAAGTGAGCGGGGCCTGCCTTTGTAGTCATAGATGGCTACTTAGCCCTCTATGGCTACCCCGTTTGGGTAGACCAAACTCCAATTGGAGTAGTTTTCTGACAATCTGATGGTTCCCAATGAGCCCCTCACATGACAGGACCGAATGTTATGACTTTTCGTGGTGGGACCCTAACCGGGAAGACTTGTCATCGGTAAGAAGTGCGCCAAATTCAAATCACTCAAGTACTGCCACCTTCACTGAACCTAAATCGTCTTCATCCTCCAGGCCACCTCTGCCATTCGCTGACTTCCAGATCGTACCAGAACCACTTCGATCATCCAGCCCGCCACTCACGATTTGCATGTCATCAATCTTCACAGAAGTACTATCCCAGGAATCGGCCGATTTGTTGTCAAAGAAGGTGAAGCTGCCGATTTTCCTTCAGCTTTCCATGATTCCCACTCTTCTAGCTTCTCCACTTCTTCAACAAACTCTCTCCTTCCAGCCACACCACTTTGATCTACCTTAAATCGTCTCGCAGAAGTACTATCCCGAGAATCGGCCGATTTGGAGTGGAAGAAGGTGAAGCTGCCGATTTCCCTTCAGCTTTCCACGATTCCCACTCTTCTAGCTTCTGTACATCTTCAACAAACTCTCTCCTTCCAGCCACACCACTTTTATCTACTTTAAATCGTCCCGCCGAAGTACTATCCCAAGAATCGGCCGATTTGGAGTGGAAGAAGGTGAAGCTGCCGATTTTCCTTCAGCTTTCCACGATTCCCACTCTTCTAGCTTCTGTACTTCTTCAACAAACTCTCTCCTTCCAGCCACACCACTTTGATCTACTTTAAATCGTCCCGCCGAAGTACTATCCCAAGAATCGGCCGATTTGGAGTGGAAGAAGGTGAAGCTGCTGATTTTCCTTCAGCTTTCCACGATTCCCAATCTTCTAGCTTCTGTACTTCTTTGACATGCTTTCTGCTTTGAGGCACACCTCTTCGATCCACTTCAAATCGCGCCGCCGAAGTACTATCCTGAGAATCGGCCGATTCGGAGTGGAAGAAGGTGAAGCTTCCGATTTTCCTTCAACTTTCCGTTATTTTAACTAGTGCTTCAAATAGAACGTTTGCATCAAATATGCTTACTACAGTATCCGATCCAATCGGGACCATCATATTCAGACTTAGCTAAGCGAGAGCTTTTGATTGAGTACCTACATGCCTATGTTACGAAGCAGCGTTACAAAGTTAGAAAATTTGCATAAAAAATTTGCATATTCAAAATGTCAATTTTTACGTAGCCATCTATGGCTACGTAGCCTTCCATGGCTCAATCGTTTTTAGCCATAAAAGGCTACATAGCCATAGATGGCTATGTAGCCATAGATGGCTACATAGAATCCGATAGCCATCTATTGCTAATATCAAGATGAAACTAAAATTCGGAATTTGGGGATGAGCTTTTTCAGTTTCTTTTTGAGAGTAGCCATAGATGTGTATGGGATTCTATGTAGCCATCTATGGCTATGTAGCCATCTATGGCTATGTAGCCTTTCATGGCTAAAAACGATTGAGCCATTTTAGCCATGTAAGGCTACGTAGCCATAGATGGCTACGTAAAAATTGACATTTTGAATATGCAAATTTTTTACGCAAATTTTCTAACTTTTTAACGCTGCGTTGTAACATAGGTATGTAGGTACTCAATCAAAAGCTCTCGCTTAGCTAAGTCTGAATATGATGGTCCCGATTGGATCGGATACTGTAGTAAGCATATTTGATGCAAACTTTCTATTTGAAGCAGTAGTTAAAATTATGGATAGTTGAAGGAAAATCGGCAGCTTCACCTCTTACCACTCCAAACTCGGCCGATTCTGGGGCAGTACTTCGGCAGGACGATTCAAAGTGGATTAGAAGTGGTGTGGCTGGAGGCCCAGTAAGTTTCGAAGCAGTATGGAAGCTACAAGACTTAAAACAATGTAAAGCTGAAGGAAAATCGTAAGCTTCACCTTCTTCCACTCCGAATCGGCCGATTCTCAGGATAGTACTTCGGCGGGGCGATTTGAAGTGGATCGAAGTGGTGTGCCTCAAAGAAGCTGAAGGAAAATCGGCAGCTTCACCTTCTTCCACTCTGAATCGGCCGATTCTCAGGATAGTACTTTGGCGGCGCGATTTGAAGTGGATCGAAGTGGTGTGCCTCGAAGGAGAAACCATGCAAAGAAGTACAGAAGCTAGAAGAGTGGGAATCGTGGAAAGCTGAAGGAAAATCGGCAGCTTCACCTTCTTCCACTCCAAATCGGCCGATTCTTGGGATAGTACTTCGGCGGGACGATTTAAAGTAGATAAAAGTGGTGTGGCTGGAAGGAGAGAGTTTGTTGAAGATGTACAGAAGCTAGAAGAGTGGGAATCGTGGAAAGCTGAAGGGAAATCGGCAGCTTCACCTTCTTCCACTCTAAATCGGCCGATTCTCAGGACAGTACTTCGGTGAAGATTGATGATGTGCAAATCGTGAGTGGCGGGCTGGATGATCGAAGTGGTTCTGGTACGATCTGGAAGTCAGCGAATGGCAGAGGTGGCCTGGAGGATGAAGACGATTTAGGTTCAGTAGAAGGTGCCAGTACCTGAGTGATTTGAATTTGGCGCACTTTTTACTCATGACAAATCTTCCCGGTTAGGGTCCCACCACGAAAAGTCATAACCTTCGGTCCTGACATGCGAGGGGCTCATTGGGAACCATCAGAAAACTACTCCAATCGGAGTTTGGTCTGCCCGAACGGGGTAGCCATAGAGGGCTAAGTAGCTATCTATGACTACAAAGGCAGGCCCTGCTCACTTTCAGCCAAATATGTATCAACATAGGCATCTATGGCTATGTAGCCATCTATGACTACAAAAACAGGGTCCGCCCACTTTTAGCCATAGATGGCTACATAGCCATAGATGGCTATGTAGCCATAGTTGGCTATGCTGTGAAAGAGTGGTAACCAACTATGGCTATGTAGCCATCTATGGCTACATAGCTATATATGGCTATGTAGCCATCTATGGCTAAAATCGAGGAGGCCCCACATTTTTAGCCATAGATGGCTATGTAGCCATAGATGGCTATGTTGATGCGTAGCCATCTATGGCTATGTAGCCATCTATGGCTAAACTCGAGGAGGCCCTTTTACTGCTATCTATGGCTACGTAGCCATAGATGGCTATGTAGCCATAGATGGCTACATAGCCATAGTTGGCTATGCTGTGGAAGAGTGGTAGCCATAGAAGGCTAAGTAGCCATAGAGGGCTAAGTAGCCATAGAGGGCTAAGTAGCCATGTATGGCTAAGTAGGCGTTCAATAGCCATCGATGGAACATCATAGCCATAGTCGGAGAGGTAAGCCATGAAAGGAACCGATTCGTCTATGGCTTAGTCTCTCTGACTGACAGGCCAAGCACATTCTATAAGGTTTAACACAAGTTTATTATGAAGCGGCGGCGAATTTTTTACGAGGCGAAGGCGAGTTGTCCGACCTCGAGTTATCCAGGTGGTGAGTTGTCCAGTGACGAGTCGGTGGTGGAGAATTGTCCTAGACCCACATCTCGAAGTCAGGAAGTCGCAGTTTAACAATAGGACTACTTTAAACCATACATGTAACAGGTCATCCGCCGATGGGGGAGAGGGGGTCGGGGGGGGGGGGTCTGGCGCCGGCCGGGGGGGGGGGGTCTGAGCCAAAATTTTGGGGGAGGGGGTGGGCACGAAAAAACGCTCAAAAATCGAGAAAAATCGCAATTTTTTGGCTTAAAATTGCCAAATCGCTAATTTGGGCTGAAATACAGCTTAAAAGTGCTGTTTTGCAGGCGATTTTGGCAATTTTTGTGTGTGAAAGTGTAAAAAATTGCAAAAATTTGCTCGAAAATTTACTTGCCAGAAAAATCGGAGGGGGGGGTCGGTGAAATCGTCTGGGGGGTCCCCATCCGGGGGGTCTGGCCTCAGGCGGGTGGGGGGCAGACCCCCCAGACCCCCCTGTTACATGTATGCTTTAAACCTACAAACGTTTCTATCGCGACCACCTCATACGCCCTACAGTTTTCCGGCGTGTACAGTGCATGTACTGTATGTATGTCAGCAGACATTGGCTAGCATTTCGGCTGAGGGAGTGGTAAAATTTCAAATCCTGAGGGAATATTGAGGGGGTAGCGGTGGGCTGATGGGGGTTGAGAGGATGTTAGGTAAGCAAAAAAGTCCGATTTTTTTTACTAAAATCAAGGTTTTTAGGCTTATTTTTCACTAAAATAGGTTAAAATAAGCTAATCTGAGCTGATTTACACCTACGGTAATCTAGGCCTACTTTTATCATAATTATTTATACAAAATTTTTCCTGAAAATTCCTGAGGAGGGTAGCGGCGGCCTGAGGGAGGTAGTTCAGGGGCCGGATTAAAGACGGAACTAGCACGTGCTACCCCTAGCACAAGTTAGGTAGAACGATCGAGAGACACTAGCACATGCCAAGTGGTATTAATAAAAAACGTAGCACATGCTACCTAGCACGTGGTAGAGATTGCCTAGACTGATCGAGAGCAGTCTAACCGAACCCTAGACTCAACTTTCTTGGGCATTTTCCCATCCTTCCACCACTTGTTAGTGGCTGAATCGTTATCGCAGCTTGCGAAAAACGTGATGGCAACATGTAAATCTACTGTGAACAAAAAATTCACTCTGTCAGCTTCGGCAGGATCGATAAACTACCAGCTCCTTCAAAGTGGAGATGATGTGCTTTAGTTGATAGCATAACAAAACAGTGGACCAAACCTGTCGACAGTTATTTTCTACGACACTAACTCACTTTCGTTTTCTATCCAGTCCATTGACAGATACAAATCAGAAGTATCTACACTGTACGTACGAATGTACAGAATAATTGGCTTGTATTGGTGGTGGTACACCCCTATTCCGTCGGGAAGGCATAAAAATATTAGGGATAAATGACAAAGCCTGTAGTTCAGAGCCTGAGAGGTCAACCTCTCAGCCCCTTTGCCCATGTCTGTATGCCAGTGCCAATTGGTAAAAAACATGGTACCAATACCACGCAAGGTATCACTTGAAGGCTCGATTCAAGTGATAGTATGACCTCGAAGTTGAACCAAAACTGATTGGATGTGTAGGTATGGTACATGCAGATGCACATACATACTTGTTATTGGAAAGGCCCCAGAATGTAAGCCTGAATGCACGTACAGAACAACGTACCTTGATTTAGTAGGGTCGGAAAGAATTTCTTGCACAAAGCTGTCGATGAACTGTTGGTGGCCAAACTTTAGACATTCCTCAATCACATGACTGCCGTATGGACACATGGACAGGGTCAGTATATTGCCTCTAAACACAGAAACATCATCTTTCTACATCAACATCAACAGTAGAGTCCGAACAATACATGAAAAACTGAATACCAAATACTTGCGTAGCTGGGCCAACAATTGCATTTCAGTGAACAGGTACATTCCAGGATTTTTTGTTCTGGGATTAAAATTTTGAAGAGGCCTAGAGAAGGCCAGGGCGAGAAAATTTTAAAAATTTGCTTTTATGCATTTAGAAGCTATTCTGAGTGTAAAATTAGCAGAAATTAACAGTTTTAGTCGGAATCTAATTCAGTCTTTCTTATTTTCCGCGAATTTTTTTATTATTGGCTATTTTTTGCAATTTCAGGTATGAAAAATGCTAAAATTGCTTCCAAAACAGCTTTTTCCGTGATGCGGGTGCATAATAGCACCTTTTAGCCAAGAATACCAGTTTTTAGCGATTTTTAGTACTCTACTGTACATACCCCGGAATTTGGGCTTAAACCCCATCCCTCCGCACGATGGATGCCCTGTCACATATGTGGTTGAGACCAACGGCCACCAAAGACCTGCAGAAGCAAGTGTCCAGCCATGTCCGACACCAGGCGGTCGAAGTTAAGCAGAAGCACGGAAATGACGTACTCGCGCTGCTGCACCGAGCCCAGTTTGCTTTGCATCTGATCCAACAGGTGTCTGCAACACACCGGCACCTTAGGTTTGTACATACAATTGTACATATATTTGTCCCACTTTTGTCCTTTGTGATCTTTCGCCAACCTAATAATGGCCTGACTGTGGATTATGAAGGACAGAGTGACGTGAGCACCAATCTCGCCGCTCGAATCCAGAAACATCGACGGCAAACTCGACTCATCTCTCAACCCTGCAAACTACTCTCTCGAACCAATCGAACGAGCTGGAGCGCTTTCCAGCTTTAGAAAAGTTTGTGTCAGCTCCTTGGATCAAGGGAACTGAACAGGGATGGATGGGTTGAATTGAGGGTTCAAAACTAAAATGCAGTATTTTTGTCTATCAAATACCTTTATCAACTCCATTAGTAGTCCGGCTGAACTGCGAAGCAGCAATGACGGGCGGCAAGCTCAAAGGAGGAAGCAGAGACTTGCTGGCAGCTGCTGAGAAGGACATGGCAGTCAAGCATGGCCGACTGTCTACACTACTCGGCCGAGGCAGCACCATCTCTGGCCAACCAGCACTGCTGTTGGGGTTGTTGTTGTTGTAGGCTGAAAGAGCAAATCTGCAGAAGGACTGAGTGCCGTCACTCCCCACCCCAAATACTGAACGAAGGGGAGCAAACGAAGATGCCACCCGCAGCACTGGAATTCTCTACCGATTCTGCGCTTGCCAAAGGAGGAGGCTGCATGGAGAAGTTAAAGATCTGCGGTGGACCAGTCAGGCCATGACTGTGCTGCAAGACTCTTGGCTGCTGGCACGACGGAACCAACGACATTTTTCTTCTGAAAACAGTAGTACATTCTCATACCAGCTCACCGTCATCGTTCGGCACGGCAAAACTGACTTTTAGGGGTCCCTAACAAAAATTTCGGATCAGGTGTAGCTGGGGGGGAATCAGAAACCGATCCCAAACAGAAATTAATGTGTTTAATGATCATAATTAATTATAAATTAACGATTTCTATCGATAAATATCGATTACGAGCAAGAAAGTGATTAATTTAATAGTGGAGGGATCTATAGTGGAGGGACCCCCAAAAGTCAGTTAAGCCGTTCGGCACTGCCACTCATACTTTCATAAGCTTTCAAACGTTTCAAAAACTAATTGATGCTCTCGCTCGCAATCCAACTTTCTATCCAAACTAAGAAAACAACAGACTGCTGCAGCGGCTGAAACTGAACAAAACTGTCTTGGCCGGCGCAGCAAAGCCAATGAATGGCAAGCATAAGCAATGGGGCGCGGCGCTGGCTGGCGCCGCTACGCGACAGGGCAAGGCGCGGCTCAATCAAATCGATTAATAGTTTCACTTCTACAGTGACAAGGGCAGTGACCGACCGAGAGTCCGGCGGAATACAGTGTAGACAGCTTTCTAACTCATACAAACTGTCGTTGCGACTTGTAACTGGTAGTAGCAGAAAACGTAGGTAACTACATATTGGTTGGGGCCTGGACGAATTTCTCAAGTACAGTGATTGTACCTACCTACGCAAAACTTACAGAAAACATAACTTGCAGTTTCAGTTACTACGTACTGATTTTTATTCTCTATCCATCTTAGGAGATTTAAAAGCTAACTTTTAGCTTTTGGGGAACTGTTCAGCTATGTATGTACAAACGTTGTATGCTCAAATGCCTCGCATCTGACCTGGTTTTTACGCGGTTGACCGTTTCCATTCCATATTGCTGCTAGTGGCGTTTCCAGGGGGTGTATGGTTGGTACACCCCCTTTGCGGTGGAGGTAGGAAGAGAAAGTCTTCAAAAATAAGTGAAACTAATGAATTATGTACCAAAACCGTCTATTTTGTGCTCAGAATGCCTTTTAAATGCGTTTTTGAAGGCTAAATTTTCAAAATTTTCTCGCCCTGATCGGGCAAAAGCCCAACCAGGCCACTTTAAACTACTACAACTTGGAATTTCTGTTAATTTTATACCTGGAATGTGTTTTAAACGTGTTTTTAAAGGCAAATTTTGCTAAATTTTCTTACCCTGGTTGGGCAGCGACCCAACCAGGCACTTTCAAAATTTTACACCCCCCTTTCCGAAATCCTGGATACGCCACTGATTGCTGCGTACGTATGGAAGCGTTTCTTTCTATCGTAGATGTCATCAGCCCAAGGAGGACTGGTTGGCGGTCTGAGCCCAAATTCGGGAGCACAATACCAAAAATCGCTAAAATTGTAGTTTCGAGCAAAAAAAGTCGCTGCAAAACGCTAATACAGCTCACATACTGTACAGCTAAAAACGCATTTAACAGGCAATTTCCGAGTCTGCAATTTGTTAAAAAAATTGAAATAGTTGGCCCAAAATTTGCGTAGCAGAAAAATCAGGGAGTAGGGGTAGAGCCCCTGTACACGCGTGATTTCTAAATAATATTCAAACTGAGCGATCCAATGTTTTACATCAGTAAGCAATTCATAGATATGCTACAGGTGAGCAGAGAAAGGTAGGAAGATCAGTAGCGTATGGCATAGGGTCCAAGATTAGTTAGGTGACTTGGCTGACGGAAACCAGTTGTGAGCGGTGTAATAGAGAATATAGGCCGCTTTCGACTGCAACAACTACCGTCTCAGACAGAACAAAGTACAGAAGTGTTCAATGCACACGTACAATTGCCCTGTCAATCTGGTCACTGTAGTTTCGGACGGTTGTAGTCTCGTCATCAAACTCATACCAACATCCGTTGCTGGGGTGCCGACAAAGGGCTGTGTAATGGCCTCTTCTAAGCGAGCCTTGGTGATTCTACACACCACGTATACGTTCTACGCACTGTCTAAAGTCTTACCGTCATAGCGAACAGAGTATATGGCCGAGGTTTGTAGGGCGACAGCTCATGAACAAACTGCCGCATGTCGAAGTAATCGGGGAATGTGATGTTAGTGTCCTTCTTGACAAACCGCCCGTTGTGATGGACAAATCTACAGTAAATGCTTGTATAGACTATATAGTGCAAGATTTCGGAATACCTTTTCAAATGCACGATCAGTACGTTTGGAAGCTGCCAGAAATACATAGTTTTGGTGGCGTTTCTCAGTTTATAGCATTCGGGACAGCGCCACTCGGGTATGTGCTCCTTTCTTAGATGTGCAATGACGCAGTCCTGAATTTGTTTGTCTGTGAATTGAGTAATTCAGTCCACATCCTTACCTCCAACGAACACCACTGCTTGGTCGGAAGTTCTAGTGTGATCTGGGTAAAATTGTCGAACTTGTTTGATTCAGTTTGACACACGGCGCACTGCTGGACTGAGAGCATTTGTCCCTAAGACACCAGAACCGTGGATTGCGATCGAAACCGATTAACTACTTGGAACAGAAAATAGATGACAGACCAACCGAACTGGCGAGCATTTTCCCATTCCACCTCTGCACCTTCAACTATCGATCTCGCCAAATACGGTGACTGCGGCGGCTGCCTCTGTACGATCTGTACTGTACACAGCGCATTGGCACGCGCACCACTGTACCAGATCTTACGTACGTACGTACTTGGTTCAGCTCCTCGTGCAACGCGTCCAACAATGCGCTGAGAAACTCCTGCGCGTCGTGTTGCTCTCCATCATCGAACGTACTTTCGCTTAATGCTTCACAGAATTCGTTCTAAAGTGGACATACACTTAAGCCAGCTGAAAACACAAAGACTGACCAAAACAAGGTTGACATCGACTCGACTGAATTGTGCGTTCCATAGAATCTTCTGCAGAGCACCATACACACATGACACCTTTCCTCTGTTGACAGTATTGCGTCTTCTTCATACAAGCAGAGTACAAATTAGTTATTATACAAGTGGCAGATAAGCGGAATTTACAGATTGATGAAACACAGAAAATCTTTGTTTATGAAGAAATCTCTTAACATAGGTATGGCGGTAAGTGGTTGAAGACAGGCGTTCATGAAACAGGTGTTGCCCTGGCTAATCAAGCCGGTTACGCCAGGCGTCTGAAATTGTTACTTTGACATTGACATTGACTGCGTAAAGCAACAACCCACTGTTGGCCAGGATGCTGTTGTGGCCGTTCCATACATTTTCCAGTAATAAACCATCATACTTCGGTCGAACTGCTCCTTAACCGGCTTCCTGCAAAGCAGCTTTACAGCACAGTACGAAATCAAGCAAAGCTATAGGCATAGATGGGTATTTACTTGGTAATTAGCGCAATGAAGTATCGGTCATTGTTTTTGCGTATTCTGAAATCAACAAAAATGTACAGAGGTACTACGCATTGAGATGAGCAAAGTGACCTGCTCGCATTATCTGAGTCACGTTCGAGGCGGTTGCGAGCGGAGCGTAAAATCTTGAGCCACTCCTGATTGCGTTGTCGTTCTGTGCGCATGTGTCGGTCTAGTTGTAGGCGACTTGCTCCTTTGCTTGGTGACAAACACTGTATTTTCTCTGCGGCTATTCGACAGACGCGTCGTAGATCGCTGGCCGACGCCACCACTGAAACCTGCTCAGTCTGACTTCCCAACGCCCGCTGCGCGTCCAACACCCTTCCGTCCCACGACCACATGCACAACACACTCTTACTAGTCACTACAAAACAACAACCAAATACGCAAATTACATGTAGTTGGTGGGAAAGGGGGATTCTTCCACACCCGATTTTCAGAGAAAATCGCCCAAGCGAAATATTTGGGGTTTCTAAACCCATAAACAGGGTTCCAGAAGTCATGATTGGGGTTTCAGAGACCTTAAACAGGGTATCGGAAACCCAATTAGGGTTTCTGAGGTCGTAAGTAGGGTTTCGGAGCCCTAATTTGTGCTTCTGAAACCTTAATTAAGGTTTCTGAGGTTCTAAAAAGGGTTCAAGAACCCTAATTAGAGACCTGCAGGGGCCTCAGCCGGGCCGGCCTGAGGGTGAAGGCAAAAGGTGTGTAGAGTGCAATAAAATACATAGAATTCTTATCAAAAATATGAATAATTAGCATAATTGAAAGCTATTTTTTCAATTTTCTCGCCCTGGTTGGGCAGCAGCCAGGTCATCCAGGCAGGCGTAGACTGGCGCGACCTACACACTGATAGCAGCACACTACACACACAGAGATGGCCGGCTGACAGCATATTATGTATGGCTAGACACATCAACCACCCTCTCCTTTTAAGGCATTGGTCTCCACAGTCATGGTCCCAGTTCAGTTGCTGTAGTCAATCTCTTGGAGAGGATGGCAGCGCTCCACTGATTCAGTCTCCTTCTGACCTGTCTCGGCTTTCACTACTTCTTGGCTGGCTGGGTGGTCCAGCACACTGAATATTCCTGGCATTGCACAGCTGATCGTCAGAGAGTCTGTACTTGTATCTCCCCAGCACTGCTGTCACTGTGTAGCACTTCTTGGACCAGGGCGACTGTTGCTTTGGAGTGTGACTCCTCCTGACACATAGTACAGTGGTGCACAAAAAATGTCCTCTCCACTTTTTCGGGTTCACTAAAATCACTGTTTTTCACTCAATTCTCAACGAATTTGAACCAAATTTTCAGGGTAGGTGCCCAATTAGTCCGGCTACTTGTGTTACAGTTTCGGCGCGAAAATTCAAATTTTGGCGGGAAACTTAAACGAAAATGCGAAAATCATATGGTCTCATAAAAACGGATCTTACTCAAGAAATACAAAAGCTACGCCCGTGAAATCACGGCCGCTTATAGACCCAATATAGTGCAATTTTATATAGAAGTTTCAAAACCCTCGCTTGAAGTACGCGCGAGAATCCGATTTTCAAAGTTCGCAAAAAATCGGGATTTATCAATTTCCAAAGCTAACATTTTGAGGTTCACTAAAATTGCCAGTTTTCAGTCAATTCTCTGCCAATCTGAACCAAATTTGCAGAGTACGTGCCCAATGGGTCTGGCTAACTCTGCTAGAATTTGGGCGCGAAAATTGTATGTTTATTGCATTATTTAAAACACCCGACACCACTTAAAGCAGCCACTGGGTAAAGCAGTCAAAATAAGAACAGTCATATAAAGCAATACAAAGATAAAAATTGGCACAAATTACTAAAAGGCGCAGAGTCAAATTCAAATTTTGGCGGGAAATTTAAACGAATATGTGAATATCATAAAATGGTCTCATAAAAACGGCTCTTACTCAAGAAATACAAAAGCTATTCTGGTGAAATCATGGCCGCTTATAGACCCATAAAAGGTTACAAAGATTTTTCGAAAAAAGATTTTGCATAAAAGTTACAAAGATTTTTCGAAAAAAACGGAGTGGCATTTTGCGGAAATTTCGCAGTTTTCGGCCAATATCTCGGTAACCAGCTATCTCGGTAGCGATCTGGAAACGGGAGTACAAGAATATGAAAGGCCATTAGAACAGCTACAAAACCACATGCGAGTCCGAATCATAGCTTAAGAAACGAATGAAGGGTGATCATTTGAATAGAGACTGTCAGACACGTGAAAATGAGCCCGAAAATTGCTGCCGACCCAACTTTGAGGAAGTGTAGCTCCGGTTCCAGGGGGTTGCTGGTGGCTGGGCATGCACCGTTGGTCTTCGACTGTGCTCTATTTTAATAGATATAAATATCAGCCAGATCCGTGAGATGGCCCTGCTTGCCCCCTCAAAGCTGACATGCATTTTGCGAGAAAAGTCAGCTTTGAGGGGAGCAGGGCCATCTCACGGATCTGGCTGATATTTATATCTATTAAAATAGAGCACAGTCGAAGACCAACGGTGCATGCCCGGCCACCAGCAACCCCCTAGAACCGGAGCTACACCCCTCAAAGTTGGGTCGGCAGCAATTTTCGGGCTCATTTTAATAGCTCTGACACTCTCCATTCAAACGATCACCCTTCATTCGTTTCTTAAGCTAGGATCCCGACTCGCATATGGTTTTGTAGCTGGTCCAATGGCCTTTCATTTTCTGGTATCCCCGTTTCCAGATCGTAGCTGGTTACCGAGATATTCGCCGAAAACTGCGAAATTTCCACAAAATGCCACTCCGTTTTTTTTCGAAAAATCTTTTTAACTTTTTGTACAAAGGCCCTGCAAAGCTAATGTTTAAACAAACGTTTGGCATGAGTGGCCCAAACAAAATGAGCGCCCCAAAGGGTGCGGTTAGGGGGGGAGGGGGGTATTTTGGCCTCTCAAAGGTGTTCGAAAAAAATTTTTTTCTGCAAAGCTTAGATGTTAGCACACTGTTATATGCAGTTTTGTGTGCTGAGTTCGAAAATGCATTCAGTTTAGCTTGATTCACTCTGGATCGGGAGAAATTGGCGTCCAAAGTTGAGACCAACCCTTTTTCTTGACTGGCACTACTCGCTAGTATGACCATAGACCGCGGTGCAATGCAGTTTTTCTTATGTAGTTTTTACTGCTGAATCCGAAAATAACTTTATTTTTGCTCTACGTTGCCTACTTTTGAAGATATCGGCATTTTCATGATTTGGGAAGAAAACGGCTGCACTTGCCACCTTTTGTCAGTCAATAGTGTACCCGACCTATTTTGACCCGCTGAGTTCAAAAATGACCTTTGTTTTTCTGTACTGCTGTTCAATTTTGAGATATTACTGATCAAACAAAATTTGCATTAATATTCATATATCTCCAAAAGGAGTAACTATAGATTAAAACAAACGCTATTTTTGAACTCAGCGGGTCAAAATAGGTCGGGTGCACTATTGACTGACAAAAGGTTCATTTCAGAAATGCATGAACACTGAACATTTATTTCAGGATTACGGCTTCTCATGGCATGTTTCTTAATGAAACTTTGGAGGTCCATAACTTGCGACAGAGTGGCCGTAGCCTGCAACTGCAGCCTGCAGCCCGTGAAAAAACTGCACCAGATAGATACCATATTACGTCCAGATTTGACAGATAACTTATTGTCTGAGTACCAGGGCATAAAAGTTACATAAGTAGCTCAGGAGCAGTCAGATTGAAAAACAGATGTCATTTTCGTAATCAGCGGCAAAAACTGCATTAGGTGATATAAATTTTTATGGCTCTGTACCCTAGATGCGACTGAATTGAGTCACCTTTCAAACAAGCATGTTATAGCAAGTGCAGCCGTTTTCTTCCCAAATCATGAAAATGCCGATATCTTCAAAAGTAGGCAACGTAGAGCAAAAATAAAGTTATTTTCGGATTCAGCAGCAAAAACTACATAAGAAAAACTGCATTGCACCGTGGTTAATGGTTATACTAGCGAGTAGTGCCAGTCAAGAAAAAGGGTTGGTCTCAACTTTGGACGCCAATTTCTCCCGATCCAGAGCGAATCTAGCTAAACTGAATGCATTTTCGAACTCAGCACACAAAACTGCATATAACAGTATGCTAACAACTAAGCTTTGCAGAAAAAAAATTTTTTCGAACACCTTTGAGGGGCCAAAATACCCCCCTCCCCCCCCTTAACCGCACACTTTGGGGCGCTCATTTTGTTTGGCCAACTCATGCCTAACTTTTGTTAAAACATTAGCTTGGCAGGGCCTTTGCACAAAAAGTTAAAAAGATTTTTCGAAAAAAAACGGAGTGGCATTTTGTGGAAATTTCGCAGTTTTCGGCGAATATCTCGGTAACCAGCTATGATCTGGAAACGGGAGTACCAGAAAATGAAAGGCCATTGGACCAGCTACAAAACCGTATGCGAGTCGGGATCCTAGCTTAAGAAACGAATGAAGGGTGATCGTTTGAATGGAGAGTGTCAGAGCTATTAAAATGAGCCCGAAAATTCCTGCTGACCCAACTTTGAGGGGGTGTAGCTCCGGTTCTAGGGGGTTGCTGGTGGCCGGGCATGCACCGTTGGTCTTCGACTGTGCTCTATTTTAATAGATATAAATATCAACCAGATCCGTGAGATGGCCCTGCTTGCCCCCTCTCTTCGGCACCAAAGCTGACTTTCTCGCAAAATGCATCTTAAGTGCCATATGTAGTCTGTGCAGCAGAAATCTAAGAACTACTCTAATCTGCGCAGCATTAATTTCAATTGCTAAATTGCGCAATGTGAAAATTGTAACCGTGATAAAAACGTTGTGAACTGCTTTACAACTTCATAATTTGATTCTACACATTTGTAGCTCTCGATTCATGATGATACTTCTTTGCATAATTTGTTATTTGTATGTATGTACGTTTTTCTTTTCTATGCTGGTACCTGTGTTTCGCTTTGGGTGAAGTAAGGTCTTAAACAGCCAGTAAACACTTGACTTGACTTGACTTGATTCATGTCATGGATGGATCTTTGTTGTACATCCAACCGTTCCAAAGTTATCAACTGCGTAAATTTGTTGGTGACGCCTACTATGGTATGGTTTTGTAAGTGGGCGACACCAACAGAGTTTCGCAGATGATAACTCCGGTACGGTTGGAGGCATCAATCGAGAGCTACGAATGTGTAGAATCGAAGTATGAAGCTGAAAAGTAGTTTACGACGCCTAACAAAGCGGAAACCCTTTTGGCATAGTGTTTTTTTCACGCAACTCTATTTTTTCGATTATGTCACTTGGTTCGATTTAAAATAGTGACACCGATAATGATCCAGCATTAACCCAGATGCAGTCACTACACAGTGGGCGAGACAAACTTGGAGACGTACACACCAATACACCACACACGTAGACAAAGTCCATACTCGAAAAGGTAACGACAACGCTGTCAAAAACCAATTTTACTGTTCAAACTGTGTCACTGTGTCCATAAATCAGTTCGAGTGTTGATAAGTAAAGTGCAGTTCACAATACAACAATTGATGCACAAAATCAGTGGTGTTTCTGCGAAGATGGGGTGTTTTCCTTGCTGGAAGCTTCACTCTCACTGCGACTGTATTCGCGGTAATCGTCCACTTCCCTGTAACTGCCGACAACCAGCAACCGATACAGACCAGAGATCATCAACTGAAACACAACTGTTTTCTGCGCACTGCACAAGGCTAGCAAAAGGCTAAACTTACCCATAACCAGTACACGTCGAGCACAAGAAGCAGAGTGAGTTTGAATGAAAAGATGATCCAATGCGTGAACACATGATCTGGCTTCATCACCACCGGACCGTAAATCGCCGTGTACATTACTTTGAGTGGAAACAGATACAAACGAAAATACACCCTGTAAGTCATGTAGGCGCTATTGTTATTATAGCAACCAGTAGATCAGACGTACCACGACGAAAAAAAGATGGCGAAGCAAACAGTGGCGGACCGGTCATGGAAACGGTAAAACCGACCGCCAGCGCGCTGTCTCCAATTGTTGTTTATTTTCCAGAGTCCCAGAAAAATGTCGCTGAAGTCATGGCAGTACAAGACCAGCGCCCCAATCAAATGGTGTCTGCAACCGAATCGGACTGCACAATCAGACAACACTAACGAGAGAGCACGGTCACCTGGCAGCGAATGACAACCCAATCAGACCGAGAGTGACTGCGTGGTGCACCTGCATGACATAGAAGTCTTTGCGATGAGGGTCGAGGTAGATGGTGGCGTAGACTGAATGCAAGTAGAATCCAAACTCAGCCACGTAGAGCAGATACACGTCCCACTCAATTTCCATGTCTCTGTGCCAGTCTGCAATCGATTATTGTCCCTTGGCATAGACTTACTCTCTACGTGGTTAATCCGTCAGTTATTAGGCTTTTCAAAGGTATCGCAAAATGACCCATCTAGACGCGGTTTGAAGCTCATTCTTTCCGGATTGATCGTTCTCAGTGCATGCATTCGGATGTAACCTACCTTCCCAGAGCGAGAGGGGGTCGACGAGGAGATTTGGTCTTCGGACAGCCACAACGAACCAGCACCAGCTCCAGGTTATCAGGTAGAATCCAAATTTCCAAAAGTTCTCAGGCAGTTTCTTTAACCTCCTAGGTTGAGTGTCCAGACGCACACAAAGGGGCTGCAAACGAACGGAGTTATCATTCAACAGCAACAACGCGCACAGTTAGCACCAGGAAATATCGCTTGGTCAGCCACAACCTGAGCGAAGTTAGTACCAGAGCGGCAAGCACGCCCAACAACACGTCGATTGCGGTGAACTGACAGTCAGAAGCAATAGAACGCAGGAAGCGGCTGGGAAATCGGTAGAAGGCCTTCCAATAAAACGAACCGCACTTGTACCAGCTCCACGCGTACAATCGCACGAATGTAACGTAGTCGACTGTTGATACACGAAACATCGCAGCCACCCAGCTCCTCGAAAACTAGCCAGTAATGTAAGTTCAAAACACAACTATAAGTACGGAATCAATCACGCAAGGTTAAATACACAGAACTCGTCGCTGTTAAAAAGAAACTCAAACGTTGCGTTTCCAAATTAGCAAAATGCAAGCTTAACTGAGAGTCAAGAAGCACGAAGTGCGCACGTACAATGTAGGTTGACTGACCCACTGGTGACAGCCTGAACGCATCAATCTGTTAATAATCGCAGGTGTTTGCATCTACAGTATACAGGTGTTACTTTCAGGGCATCAATCAATGAATTCTGTTCAGTACATATCAGACCGGTTTCAGTGTAAGTGGAATACGTAGGCTATTGCAGCACAACAAGCTAAAAGTTGTGCGGCTAGGCTCACATATTAACCAAAGTTTACGTCGTGAATGAAAGGTTGTCCCATCGCAGCAACAGTACATATATTTAAGATGCATTTTGCGAGAAAGTCAGCTTTGGTGCCGAAGAGAGGGGGCAAGCAGGGCCATCTCACGGATCTGGCTGATATTTATATCTATTAAAATAGAGCACAGTCGAAGACCAACGGTGCATGCCCGGCCACCAGCAACCCCCTGGAACCGGAGCTACACCCCCTCAAAGTTGGGTCGCCAGCAATTTTCGGGCTCATTTTAATAGCTCTGACCCCCTCCATTCAAACGATCACCCTTCATTCGTTTCTTAAACTAGGATCCCGACTCGCATATGGTTTTGTAGCTGGTCCAATGGCCTTTCATTTTCTGGTACTCCCGTTTCCAGATCGTAGCTGGTTACCGACATATTCGCCGAAAACTGCGAAATTTCCACAAAATGCCACTCCGTTTTTTTTCGAAAAATCTTTATAACTTTTTGTGCAAAGGCCCTGCCAAGCGAATGTTTTAACAAAAGTTAGGCATGAGTTGGCCAAACAAAATGAGCGCCCCAAAGTGTGCGGTTAGGGGGGGAGGGGGGGGTGTTTTGGCCTCTCAAAGGTGTTCGAAAAAAATTTTTTTCTGCAAAGCTTAGTTGTTAGCATACTATTATATGCAGTTTTGTGTGCTGAGTTCGAAAATGCATTCAGTTTAGCTAGATTCGCTCTGGATCGGGAGAAATTGGCGTCCAAAGTTGAGACCAACCCTTTTTCTTGACTGGCACTACTCGCTAGTATGACCATTAACCACGGTTCAATGCAGTTTTTCTTATGTAGTTTTTGCTGCTGAATCCGAAAATAACTTTATTTTTGCTCTACGTTGCCTACTTTTGAAGATATCGGCATTTTCATGATTTGGGAAGAAAACGGCTGCACTTGCTATAACATGCTTGTTTGAAAGGTGACTCAATTCAGTCGCATCTAGGGTACAGAGCCATAAAAATTTATATCACCTAATGCAGTTTTTGCCGCTGATTACGAAAATGACATCTGTTTTTCAATCTGACTGCTCCTGAGCTACTTATGTAACTTTTATACCCTGGTACTCAGACCATAAGTTATCTGTCAAATCTGGACGTATTATGGTATCTATCTGGTGCAATTTTCCCCGCTGATTCAGAATATCATCATATTTTTGCGCTACGGCCACCCTGTCGCAAGTTATGGACCTCCAAAGTTTCATTAAGAAACATGCCGTGAGAAGCTGTAATCCTAAAATAAATGTTCAGCATTCATGCATTTCTGAAGGGAAACTTTTGTCAGTCAATAGTGTACCCGACCTATTTTGACCCGCTGAGTTCAAAAACGAACCTACAGTTTGTTTTAACCTACAGTTACTCGTTTTGGAGATATATGAATATTAATGCAAATTTTGTTTGATCAGTAATATCTCAAAATTGAACAGCAGTAGAGAAAAACAAAGGTCATTTTTGAACTCAGCAGGTCAAAATAGGTCGGGTACACTATTGACTGACAAAAGTTTCCCTTCAGAAATGCATGAATGCTGAACATTTATTTTAGGATTACAGCTTCTCACGGCATGTTTCTTAATGAAACTTTGGAGGTCCATAACTTGCGACAGGGTGGCCGTAGCGCAAAAATATGATGATATTCTGAATCAGCGGAGAAAATTGCACCAGATAGATACCATATTACGTCCAGATTTGACAGATAACTTATGGTCTGAGTACCAGGGTATAAAAGTTACATAAGTAGCTCAGGAGCAGTCAGATTGAAAAACAGATGTCATTTTCGTAATCAGCGGGAAAAACTGCATTAGGTGATATAAATTTTTATGGCTCTGTACCCTAGATGCGACTGAATTGAGTCACCTTTCAAACGAGCATGTTATAGCAAGTGCAGCCGTTTTCTTCCCAAATCATAAAAATGCCGATATCTTCAAAAGTCGGCAATGTAGAGCAAAAATAAAGTTATTTTCGGAATCAGCAGCAAAAACTACATAAGAAAAACTGCATTGCACCGCGGTTAATGGTCATACTAGCGAGTAGTGCCAGTCAAGAAAAAGGGTTGGTCTCAACTTTGGACGCCAATTTCTCCCGATCCAGAGCGAATCTAGCTAAACTGAATGCATTTTCGAACTCAGCACACAAAACTGCATATAATAGTATGCTAACAACTAAGCTTTGCAGAAAAAATTTTTTTTCGAACACCTTTGAGAGGCCAAAACACCCCCCCTCCCCCCCTAACCGCACACTTTGGGGCGCTCATTTTGTTTGGCCAACTCATGCCTAACTTTTGTTAAAACATTAGCTTGGCAGGGCCTTTGCACAAAAAGTTATAAAGATTTTTCGAAAAAAAACGGAGTGGCATTTTGTGGAAATTTCGCAGTTTTCGGCGAATATGTCGGTAACCAGCTACGATCTGGAAACGGGAGTACCAGAAAATGAAAGGCCATTGGACCAGCTACAAAACCATATGCGAGTCGGGATCCTAGCTTAAGAAACGAATGAAGGGTGATCGTTTGAATGGAGGGGGTCAGAGCTATTAAAATGAGCCCGAAAATTGCTGGCGACCCAACTTTGAGGGGGTGTAGCTCCGGTTCCAGGGGGTTGCTGGTGGCCGGGCATGCACCGTTGGTCTTCGACTGTGCTCTATTTTAATAGATATAAATATCAGCCAGATCCGTGAGATGGCCCTGCTTGCCCCCTCAAAGCTGACTTTCTCGCAAAATGCATCTTAAACGTTTGCACGAGAAAGAAAACCTCTGTACTGCAATTGGAAGCTATCCAGAATTTCGAAACGGTCAAATCAACCACAAATGCGCTTGCCGTGAACAACAGAGCCGAAAAGTTTCGTTCTCGATTAGCAAACATACAGAACAGGAGTTATTAGAACGTTTTGAAAGCTGGGTCTTGTGGCAATGCCATGACTACACCAATTACGTATGCAAAAGATCATAGACCTACATGAAAGCACTGATGTACTGTACTTTGTGCTTGTAAAATACTACACATGTACTAACTTACCAAATCAACAGTTTCCCAGCTTGGTACAGTTTCTGCCACTGTCCAAGCAAATGTCCGAGAACAGAGAAGTGAGCATGGGAAGAACATAACAACTGACGACCACCCACTAACGTGCAACAAAATGGTTTCGCTTGGCACGTCTAACTGCTGTTGCAGCTGGAGAATTCGCTAAAATACTCACTGTCGTTGGAACAATTAACAGAAAAATTCTGTCTACCAGATAGCAGATTGCTTGAGACAGAACTAAGATTGGTGCTGCGTACTAAAGATGAGCCCATTCAATCCCAATCATGCCATTCGTGAACTAACACAACGCTGAGCTGCTTGATGCCAAAACAGCTAGAAACATCACCGAAAATTATAATGGCAACACTTTCGAAGCAAATTTGCTGTACACTATTACTACAGGTGCTGTCAACCGAATCTACTTGCTAACCCGATTTTCTTGGCCAGTTAGTTACGATTTTTAAGTAAAGTATTTATTTTTCTCTCAGTATTCTTCTGATTGCATCAATGGGTTAGCAGCAGCCAGTGGCGTATCCAGAGGGGTGTAAGGGTGGGTACACCCCCCTTTGCGATGGAGGTAGGAATAGGAAGAGAAAGTCTGTCAAAAATAAGCGAAACTGATGAATTATGTACCAAAACTGTCTATTTTGTGTTCAGAATGCCTTTTGAATGCGTTTTTGAAGGCTAAATTTTCAAAATTTTCTCGCCCTGGTCGGGCAGAAGCCCAACCAGGCCATTTAAGAGTCAGTGTCTGATTCGATCGAGTCTTGGTATTCAGACCCAAAATTGAAAGTTTGGCGTAGAAGGCTGTAAGTTGGCAAACTAATACTACTTGATGAGTTATTCAACTGCTGCTGAGGAATTCCCAATTCGACGCTCCACGCTCGAGATATAAGCCCGCGAAAATCATCTTGCTTAACTATGGAACGAAAATTTCCAACTTCAATTTCTTTCTTACTGACAAGGGTTGGGACTTAAAAATTGGGGCTTTTAGGTAACTTTTCGAGTAGATTAAGAATCTTTAGTCCAAAATTGTTTTCGATGAAAAAAATTTTTTTCCGCCCCTTCGGAGCCCCCCAGCTCGACTGGAACCCCCCCTAGATGCACTTTTTTATTTTAGAATTTCGTAGCGCTATTCAAGACCTACATTTTGGTATAAAACATTCAAGATTTGAGAGGTAGGTTTTTGAGAAAATTCACTTTGAATGTCCAAAACCTGAAAAAATCGCCAACTTTCAGTGTGCTCGGAAATGTCGCAAACGATTCCTAGCCTTTAAATCGTAACTGAGACCTAAAAAGTGGGGCTTTTAGCTAACTTTTCGAGTAGATTAAGAATTTTCAGTCCAAAATTATTTTCTATGGAAAAAAATTTTTTCTCCCCCCTTTGGAGCCCCACAGCTCGACTGGAACCCCCTCTAGACGCACTTTTTTATTTTAGAATTTGGTAGCGCTATTCAAGAGCTACATTTTGGTATAAAATATTCAAGATTTGAGAGGTAGGTTTTCGAGAAAATTGACTTTGAATGAACAAAATCGCCAGACAATAGGGACAAAAAAGCAGGTTTTTGTACATTCAAAGTCAATTTTCTCGAAAACCTACCTCTCAAATCTTGAATATTTTATACCAACGTGTAGGTCTTGAATAGCGCTACGAAATTCTAAAATAAAAAAATGCATCTAGGGGGTTCCAGTCGAGTTGGGGGGCTCCAAAGGGGGGCGAAAAAAATTTTTTTCATCGAAAAGAATTTTGGACTGAAAATTCTTAATCTACTCGAAAAGTTAGCTAAAAGCCCCAATTTCTAGGTCTCAGTTACGATTTAAAGGCTAGGAATCGTTTGCGACATTTCCGAGCACACTGAAAGTTGGCGATTTTTCCAGGTTTTGGACATTCAAAGTGAATTTTCTCAAAAACCTACCTCTCAAATCTTGAATATTTTATACCAAAATGTAGCTCTTGAATAGCGCTACGAAATTCTAAAATAAAAAAGTGCATCTAGGGGGGGTTCCAGTCGAGCTGGGGGGCTCCAAAGGGGGGCGAAAAATTTTTTTTCATCGAAAACAATTTTGGACTAAAGATTCTTAATCTACTCGAAAAGTTACCTAAAAGCCCCAATTTTTAAGTCCCAACCTTTGTCAGTAAGAAAGAAATTCAAGTTGGAAATTTTCGTCCCATAGTTAAGCAAGCCGATTTTCGCGGGCTTATATCTCGAGCGTGGAGCGTCGAATTGGGAATTCCTCAGCAGCAGTTGAATAACTCATCAAGTAGTATTAGTGTGCCAACTTACAGCCCTCTACGCCAAACTTTCAATTTTGGGTCTGAATAGGGCAAAGGGCCAAGACTCGATCGATTCAGACACTGACTCTTACTTAAACTACTGAAAGTTGTAATTTCTGTTAATTTTAAGCCTGGAATGTGTTTTAAACGCGTTTTTGAAAGCAAATTTTGCTAAATTTTCTTGCCCTTGTTGGGCAGCGACCCAACCAGGCACTTTCAAAATTTCACACACCCCCCTTTCCGAAATCCTGGATACGCCAATGGAAGCAGCACGTTCTTTAAATTGAATCCGCGCAATTACCGATCAATCCTACGTGCCAATCAATCCTCTGCTGTTTTTGATCAGTGTCGGTGTGCAGCAATCTTGCTTTTTAGCACAAATTTGCATATTTGAGTGTTGTGTGGTACTAACAGCATGACTTCTGTATGGGTGAGCGACGGATCGGTGTTGGACGCGCAGAGGGCACTGGGTAGCCAAACTGAGCACATTTCTGCGGCGTCAGTCAACGACCTCCAGCGAGTCTGTCAAATAGCTGCAGAGAAAATTCAGTGGTGTAACTCTTTGTCAACAAGTGCAGGAGAGAAAGCTAGCAAACTGCAACAAGTGGAACGCTCATTGACGCTGCGACAACACGACCAATGGCGCAAGGTCTTATGCATTGCTCAGAACCTTCTCGAACGTGGCAAACACAAGGCTGTGCGAAGGTACACTCTGCTTAGCTTAGAGCGGATATTCATTGTACGTACCTACCTACAGTTACTTGCTTGTTTCAGAGCGCGCAATAACAACGATCGATATTTCACTGCGCTGATTACTGAGTATGTCTAATCTTTGTTCTACTGTGCTGCCAATCTCAGGATGCTTTGCTTGCAGAAAGTCGGTAAAGGAAGAATTAAAGCAGCAAATGTTGGCTTATTATGCGAAAATGTACAGCACTACACAGAAGGCAAAGAAGCCAAAAGTGGGTGGTTGTTTAGTCATTCTGAGCTCATAGTAAAGGAGCAGAATCAGCTGCCTGGTTTCAGACGCCAGGAGTAACCGGGTTGGCCAACGACGGCAACACTTGTTTTATGAACGCCTGTCTTCAACCACTCAGCGCCATTCCCATGTTGAGAGATTTCTTCGTAAACGGCCACTTTCTATCTTTCCTCAACCTGTAAGTTCTGTATATTGCTGTCACTTTTAAATTGTTTCTGTCTGCAGAAGCAACACGGCCAGCAAGGGCAGGGTGTTATGTGCGTACGGCGCTCTGCAGAAGATTCTGTCGAGCGGAAAATTCAGTCGACTAAGTGCCAAGCCTCTTTTGGTCAGTGTTTCTGTTTCAGTCAGCTTTCCTACATTCCCATTTAGGATGAAATTTGTCAATCAGTCAACAATATGTTTGGCGATAGAGAGCCGCACGACGCGCAGGAGTTTTTGAGCGCTTTACTGGACACGCTACACGAGGATTTGAACCAAGTACGTATGTAGGTTTTATACGCACATCAAAGCGTCATGTGATGTGATTGTGTGCAGGTGGTGCAGAGACAGCCGCTGCAGTCACCGGAGGAGGCGACATCGGTAGTGGAGGGCGCAGAGGTGGAGTGGGAAAACGCTCGAAGGTTGGGCTGGTCTGTCATCTCTTTTCTGTTCCAAGTAATAGAGTGATTTGCAATTGTAAGTAAACGGTAGTTCTGATGTGTCAGGGACAAGTGCTCTCTGTTGTCAAGTGCAGCGAGTGTCACTCTGAATCAAACAAGTTCGACAATTTCACTCAGATCACACTGGAATTCCCGACCAAGAAATTATGCTCTTTGAAGGCAAGCCCCGTGCTGTTCTACGTTCAGCCGGTGACCAGCAAACAGTTGCAGGACTGCGTGATAGCTCATTTGAGAGAAGAGGACATAGCAGGAGCGGAGTGGCGGTGCGACCAATGCCAGCAACTTAGAAGCGCCACCAAAACCATGTACTTCTGGCAGCTGCCCAACTTACTGATCGTTCATTTGAAAAGGTATAGTGCAACCTGCACTCTTTGCTCTACGAGAAGTTTCAGATTTGCCTATGCCAACGGACAATTTACAAAGAAAGAGACACGTGTCACATTTCCTGTTAGTTTCGATATGCACGAGTTTGTACATAAACAGTCACCTTACAAGCCCCAACCTTACAATTTATTTGCTATTACGGTAAGCCGTTTGGTTGGTTAACCTGGACTAATAAAGGCGTGTGTAGGATCATCAAGGCTCGCTTACAAGGGGCCATTACACAGCTTTATGTCGGAACCCCAATAACGGACACTGGTATCATTTTGACGACGAAACTGTAACTGCCGAAGATTATGACACAAGCGAAGTGGAGTCTGGCCAATACAATGTAGTGTCTAAGGTGTTTGCAATGCATGGCAGTTGTTGTTTCAGTCGAAAGTGGCCTACATTCTCTATTACACGGCTCACCACTGGTTTCCTCGTTCCGAACACTCGACTGCTTCGGATGCCTGTGCTACACCCAACTGATTTCTGATTCTATCCCTACCTAGCTGTCTATGAATGAAATACTTGCTCATGTAAAATAACTGCACGATATTTGTGTGTTTGACTTTAGAGGTGGGGAGAAAAGTGGGTTGGAGGTAAAATTTTTGAAAGGTTTTGGTTGATCCCATATTGTGGTACCGTCGCCAGAAAATTGTGCGCACAAAAAGTTCCGGTTCCGGCACCCCTCAGCACCGGAACCGGAATTCCGGTCGACGTGCTGCAATCTTTCAACAACGCAACAATTCAACGGGTAGCTTGCAGATGTGGGAAAGACCTTTGAATACGCTTCGTGAACCACTATCGTTACCGTGAAATACGAAAATTGCACGCTTTTTGCACCTGTGGGTACAGCATGCGAACAAGTACTCAAGAAAAGGTACTGGAACGGGTTAGATTGAATCCCTTATCCACTTCGAAAAGACCGAAATTCCGAACCCGCGACATTTACCTGAAACCGGATCACATTTACCTGAAACCGAATCACATTTACCTGAAACCGAATCACATTTACCTGAAACCGAGTCACGTTTTTTATTCCGAACGCAAAAACGGGTTCGGTTTCTGATTTTTAGGGCAGAGTTTTTTTTTGCCTGAATCTTTCAAAGGTTCGGTTTTTATAAAACCGAATTTGACATTTTACAGAACCTTTCAACCGAATCTGAGGCGTTTTTTCCGAACCAAAATTGTGTTCGTTTTAGTCGTGTTGGGGTTCACCCCGAACCCAGATTTGGAGGTCACCCGAACCTTCGTTTGGTATGACCCGAACCTTTGTTTTGTTATGTCCCGAACCTTCGTGTGGTATGACGCGAACCATTACCAGAATTGATCCATTTGTTCTCAGAATGTTCTCTGAAAAGTTTGCGCACTATGCACAATTGAATTTGCTGTTTATTTTGCAGGTATTATGACTGGATTTAGCTGCATATCAGAAAGTTCTGCCTATGTGTTCGGCCATACTATGCACTTTGTGAACACTGGTGTAGTGATACAATGTATGCTATGCAGCTTTTAAGATTCATGTGATGCAATCAACTAAACAAAAACGGCTAAGACGTCACTAAAAAAACAATTGAATGAACACAGATAATAGCAATACAGAATCAGTACAAGCCAAACTAATGCCAGCAGTTGGCAGAGCGACACAGTTTTGTTGATAGCGCGCGCCTTAGCGAAATAACTAACATCACCACTACGCGTGGGATCGTCAAAGAAAAACTCAACATTAGTGTGAAAAGACCAATCGCAAAACCCCGGGCACAGCCGGATCTGACAGCGAAAACACATGAAACCAGTGTCCTTCCTCTGTACGTGTGCCATGCACATTCCCTGAGTGCAGGGCACTAGTTTGTGCTGATGGTGGTGTTTGAGCCGGAACTCAACTCAATAAAAATTCGGGTGTCTTCAATAAAGATTCGGGTGTCTAGAATAAAGATTCGGATGCAAACATAGGTTCGGCTTTACCTAGATTCGGGATTGTTGCGGGTTCGGGATTGTTGCAAAAACGGGTTCGGTACAATGATTCCAATTTGGCTTCGGAATTTTTGGGATAGTTTCGGGCGCAAAAATTAAAGGTTCGGCCGACTAGGCACGGGTAGGGTTCGGTTTTTCAAAATGTGACCAAAGATTCGGAACAGCATTTGACGAACCAACCTAGGGGGTTGGACGAACCGGTGACATTTACCTGAAACCGAATCACATTTACCTGAAACCGAATCACATTTACCTGAAACCGATTCACATTTACCTGAAACCGAGTCACGTTTTCCAGATCTACGGATATATCCGTGCGGTTTTTTCGAAGTGGTTATTCATCTGACGAATACGTCAGTTTACATTTACCATCGCGCTGACAAAGTTGAATACTGACAGGTCGAGCGATGTTATAGATCAAGATAAAATCTTAACTGGCAAATGTATCTTTGAGCGTCCTACTGGTGTGTACTACGTAGTAATTGGTGTGGTGTCGTGTACGTACTGTAGTTGGAGTATTAGTATGATTCGAAAGCGTCTGACCTTTCAAGTAGTGCAGTACTGCATAATTTATTTGTGCTCATCGTATATTTGTGCTGCGCTTCACAATGCCCTCTTCTTCGTTCTTGGCATTTCAACTGTTTTTCACCATTTTCTTCATTATGCTTGCACATTCTTTGTGCTTTTTACCGGTCAAAAGCTTGGTATCGTAGCCAGATACGAGATTCGACTGAAACAAGTGCTGTCGATTTGCCTGTGCAACGTGTCTATTGCTCTCAGCTCGCACGCCATACATAGCGGACACAAGGACGGCACTCTCGGCTCTCTCAGACTTACTGATTTGCCTACCACTCTATTGATTCTTTATTTTACTCCAACCGTCTTGAACGCGCGGTCTGGACAAAATTCAACAAGAACCATATGTCTGGTTTGTCACTTAGTTCTATGTATTCCATTAGTTCCACCTCTTCCATGTTGTTAAAAATCGTAATTGGCCAAGAAATTCGGTTGTCAGCTCAGCACCTGTCGAGCAGAAAATTTTGATTCGAATGTATTGCCTTTATGATTTTCGGTGATGTTTCTAGCTGTTGGCATCAAGCAGCTCAGCGTTGTGTTGGTTCACAAATGGCATGATTGTGATTGAATGGGCTCATGTTTGGTACGCAGCACCAATCTTGGTTTTGTCTCAAGCAATCTACTTCCTGGTACGCAGAATTTTTCTGTTCATCAGCGCAATTAATTGTTCCAATAACAGTGAGTATTTTAGCGAATTCTTCAGCTGCAGCAGCAGTTAGACGTGCCAAGCGAAACCATATTGTTGCACGTTAGTGGGTGGTCGTCAGTTGTTATGTTCTTCCCATGCTCACTTCTATGTACTCGGACATTTGCTTGGACAGTGGCAGAAACTGTACCAAGCTGGGAAACTGTTGATTTGGTAAGTTAGTACATGTGTAGTATTTTACAAGCACAAAGTACATCAGTGCTTTCACGTACTCCTATGTAGGTCCACGATCTTTTGCATACCTAATTGGTGTTCATGGCATTGCCACAACACACAGCTTTCAAAACGTTCTATTAACTCCTGTTCTGTATGTTTGCTAATCGAGAACGAAACTTTTAGGCTCTGTTGTTCACGGCAAGCGCATTTGTGGTTGGCTTGACCGTTTCGAAATTCTGGATAGTTTCCAATTGCAGTACAGAGCTTTTCTTACTCGTGCAAACGTTCAAATATACTGTAGCTGCGATGGGACAACCTTTCATTCACAACGTAAACTTTGGTTCATATGTGAGCCTAGCAGCGCAACTTTTAGCTTGTTGTGCTACAATAGCCTACATATTCCACTTACACTGAAACCGGCATGATATGTGCTGTGCGTTGTAAACGTAATTGACAGTACCGCCTTTTCGTCACTCTCAGTGGTAAATCAGACTCAAACGAGGGGCTCCGCTCATCGAATTGGGACGCTGTTGGGACACTCTCTAGTGGACCGATAGTTGCTGTCACCAGGCGGAGCGAACTGGACGATTCAAAGTTTCAAAACCTTTAAAGGTTTATTTATTCTGATCCAAGCATGGTAGTGGCCAACACGGTCAACAGAGTAGGTTGACTGTGAAGCTCGTTGATCTGTTGTTGGTGTTTGGTTGTTCTTGCGTCCAAGTTGCAGAGAAGTGCAAGTAGTTGGGTGTTACCTTTGACAGTGGGCTTGCGTTCAACGGGCCCTCTGAACTGGCAGCTCTCCCCTACTAATTTAAAAGTATACCCAGGAATACCCATACGTCGGTACACATGGCTATTTTTAGTGGCACTTACCGGTACCCATGCTTAGGTATTTTTCGGAATACTTACTCGTACCTACCCAGGTACCGCAGTTACCAAAATACATAACAGGCATATCGATGCTCTGAGTTGTCGCCCTCTAACCTACTATTGCAATCTCTGAGCTGACAGCTACTGGAAAAGGAGTGGAGAGAATTTGCATTTGCATGGTGGTAGTGTTTGTGTTGTATACGTTGTTGTATTGCTTTCTAACATGTCTAGTGCCACCACCGGGTTCATGAGCTACGGCGTGGTGAAGGCGGTGAAGCAGAAAGGCGTCTCTTGTGCCCTCGATTCGTTCACCTACTGCGACGCCGAGTACGTGGGAGATGGCACTGAGCGCTACAGACTCAACGATAAGGTGCTGCTCTCTGTGCGTCGGCCAGTGCAGTGACGGCTGCTTTAGGTGGCTGTGTGTGCCAGATTCAGAGACAAGGACAGGTTGCAGATAGACAAAATATACGAGCCGAGCGAGATAGTGAAAGGAGTGGGCAGCGTCGACTACCTGAACAAGGACTTTGGCTACATTCGCGTCGATAACACGCACAAACGCGTCTTCTTCTTCGCCAGAAACTACAAGGCGCCTCACTTGGGCAACTGCCACCTGCCGCCGAGTGTGGTCCGGGGAACGAGAGTCCGCTTTGAGGCTGTCACGCAAGGCAACTTTGACAGGGTCAGTTAGACGCCGCTCTTTCTTTGAGACACAACTGCCTTGTTTGAGGCACAATTTCGAGCGCTCTTGGTGGCACCGGTGGGACCAGTGAGTTGCAGAGAGAAGGAAGCGATTGAAGAGAGAGACGAAGGGATCGTGCTGGAGCAAGGCAGTCAGCATCTGATTCTCTGGTCCAAGCATCTGGGCAGAGTCTTCTGTCCTCTCGACCACCACACCCAACTGATGAGCAGAGGAGAGTGGGTGAGTTGCCGGCCAAGGAGCAAAGCCACTCCATGCAGCTCTTTCAGTTGAGTTACCAGCCGGAGATGTGCGCTGAGAGGAAACGAGGCTGCAGCTATGTGGGACGTCAACTGAAGCTGGTCGATTGCAAGCTGAGGTTCAGAGCAGTCAATGTACTGAAGACCTTCAACTGTGTGGGGTTGGTCACTCACATCGACCACACGGCCGGCTTGGCTGTTGTCTGGAGCGAACAGCTGGGCAGAGTCTGGCTGGACAGAAAAGTGGTCACCGGATGGAACAGCCAACTCGTCAGTCCGCTCACTCAACTGCAGTTCGACGCTGTCGCTCTCTCTCTGGCTCAGATGAAACGCAGAGAAATCGGTAGTTGCTCGGCACCTCTGTCCCTCACACTCAGTCTGCTTTGCAGGTTGGCGGGCCGTTCAGATCAGTGAGTTGCGACTGAGTCAACCGCTGCTGGTCAGCTACAAGCAATGCAAGGCGTCGGTGGTCAAAGTCTATCCGAGTCGTGGCTGGGCAGTTCTGGAGGCAGAAGACTTTGGCACCATATTCGTCAGTCACCTCGACTACTTCTCAATGTGCTTTCACTCTGACATGTACAAGTACACCTACTTCAAAGTGCTGGTGGTCTGCAACCTCGGACATCGCATCACCACTTGGAGAGCGATCTACGCCGAACCCTGGGACCAGGTCTGTCACTCACTCACCCACTGACTGAGTGCAGGCAGAGTTGCAGGTGCAGGTGTGTCAGATGCCTTGGAGATGCTCGGACGCGTGGCTGGTGGAGGAGATGAACAAGTTGGAGGAGGAGCTGGAGGCGCTGGTCTCGGACGACTGCACCAACACAAACAACTGGCCGCTGCCACGTCCTCTGGTCGACGCCTTTCTGGTGGCCACCGACACAAACTCCAGCCAATCAGACGACGACGACGCCTCTCTCACTTTCTCTGCACCGACCGACTACAGTCTGTCCGGGGAGCAGAAAGAGAGGGTAGAGTGGGTGGCGAGACCGTTGCTGCAGGAAGCCTCGTGCCAGACAGACCGAACGCTAGAGCAGAGACTGTTCCAGTTGCTCCTCAGAGACAACCAACATCTGCTGGCCGCTCTCAAACGCAAGTACCGATCGTTGGTTCAGCCGATGGCTCTCCTGCTGGCCGGACATTACCTTGCTGACCCTGAGAAAACTGATGTCGCCACGTTCGGCAAGGTGAGTGAGAGTGAGTGAGTGAGTTAGGTTAGTTGAATGTGCAGTGTGTTCAGGATGTGCAGACACAGACGGCGCCCACTCCAGACAAAGAGATGGCGGCCAGGATTGTGGGCGATCAAGAGATGTTCGATTTGCTGATGGACGTGGACACTAACCTGCTGCTGGACTTGATGCACTCTTCGATGTAGTCCTCTCTGCCATCCACTTTCTACTTCTGCTGCAAACAGAGGCACTCTCACTGTTGGGCACTGACGCATTTCTGAGGTGTCTGCAGACTTTGTCTACCTTGTTTACTGCAAAGGCTGGTCCCTCTCTGTGATTACTGTCAGGCCAGTGGCTGCGTTGTTTACGTTGTATACTGTACCTACCGACGCACGTCATGTGCTGTACTAATGTCTCTCTTCTCTTCTATTGCTTAACTTTTACCGTGCCTCATCGTACGAAAACAGTTTGAAATGCGTTGCGTGTAGTATTCTGAGTAGGTTTTGCTTACTATGCATACAATTCAGAAACGTGTGCTTCACTTTCTACTTGCGCAGTTCAGTTTCCGTATAGGTGCAAAAAAGTGTTCGGATGGATCCACAGTAGTCGAGCGAAGAAATCAGTTGTGAGCCGTGTAATGGAGTATTTACGTATATGGCGTACCGTTCACTTAACGTGTTCAGTAGAGCGCAAAACCTCCTACAACCTTTCTTGTACATGTTGTTGACTGATTCAACCTAAACAGAATGAAACTTTGAACGAATGAAAATTGAAACAGAAACACCGACCGAAACAGGCTTGACACCAGTGGCGTACCCAGGATTTTGCAAAGGGGGTGTAGAAGTTTGAAGTTGTCTGGTTGGGCCGCTCCCCAACAAGGGCGAGAAATCTTTGAAAATTTAACCTTCGAAACGCATATAAAAGGTATTCGGAGCATACAATAGACAGTTGTAGTACATACAAGTAATTAATTCATTTCTCTTTTTTTTTCTAATTTTTGCTCCCTAGCTCCACCGCAAAGGGGGTGTACACACCCTACACCCTGCCTGGATACGCCACTGCTTGACACTCAGTCGACTCAAGCGTCTGAAACTTCGCAGCTCATTTACCACGAGCACAGACTGACAAAGGAACGACCCACTTCTGCCTCTCTCTTCTTTGCCTTCTGGGTGGTTGCTTTCGTCCTTGGAGGCGTTGTCACGTGTCAGGGAAGGGAGCGTTCAATTTGTTGCACTTTGTCTCTGTTGACAAAGTTGCACCAGTGGACATTCTCTGCGCACAGTTGACAGACTAGCTGGAGTGGCGGTCGTTGACGGACGGTTTGACTAGCCAGTGCCCTCTGCGCGTCCAACACCGATCCGCACCCAGCCGCAGGCCATCGTACTACTACTACTACTACTACTACAGAACTCAAATCTGTAAATTAGGGCAAAAAGCAAAATTGCTTTTAAATTAAAGCAGCGATGGTCAATCACAGGAATATAAAAGAGAAATAAATAACTGCTTAAAAATCGTTTACTACAATTCATAATTTCGAAACGAATACAGATGATAAACAATGTACAGATTTCGAGGAAATGCAAACTATACAGCAGTACGTACGTCAGTTTACGTAAAAGCAGTCTACGTTACTACGCATTCAATCCAGACATGAGCTGCAAATACTGCAAGCAATCAATTATATATACAGAGGCCGAAACTTTATACTGTGCCCTACATGGGCCGGTGGGTGCCTGGCGGTTTATCGCCTCCCAACTTTGGCTTCACTCCCCAAACCTCCTCGCACCTACCTGAAGCAGACTTTTTCTTGAACCCACCAGCCAAACCACGGCCACGACCTCTCATATCGGCAGGCGGCCTATCCAAAATTTCCGGATTTTGACCCCCGGCACCCTTTTTCCGGCCCACGTATGACGGGAGACTACCTAAAGCAGAGTTCGTAATCGGAGATGCAGACATAAAAAGTCTGAAACTGAGAGCAGCTCTCATTGCGCTTTGGCGACCAATGATACAAACGGAAATCAGTTGAACAGCGACATTCACAGCAACCCAATGATGCAGACAAAGCAAAGCAACGTGCAAGCAGTGAGGAGAAGGCAGTGCAGAACGGTTCAGTCGTGCAATGAAAACTTAGCAGCCAGACGACACCGTCGGGGTCGACCACTCGACAGTTTCTTCCACTCCACTTCTGAAGCTGTTTGTTGACGGTCGTCGAGAGAGACTGGGAAACCAGTGGCTTCATCGGTCTCATCACTGTGGCCTTCTGCACTTGACGGTAGGTTGGCCTGGGACATGCTCGTCTGCAACTCTGGCGGATTGATGGCCAAGCCTCCATTCTGCAGAATTGGCTGGCACAGACTCAGCACACTGACTGCTGGGCTGAAACGATGGTGCAGTCAAGCAACGAAGCATAAAGAAACCAACAGAAACTCTCTCAGTCAACGTGTAACTGTTATAAAAAGTACCTCAAATCACTGGTCCTACTATCTGTCTTCTGCGCTCTCACTTCTATCCCATTGGCCTGCTCTTCTAACATAAAAATAAAGGGTAAAAATACAGTCTGACGCAAGAAAACGCACTGTATGTACGACTGGAAAATGCAGAACTGCTTTGTGATGACGACGGCCAAAAAGTCAGATTGCGCTGCTCCGATATCGACTCAGCAGAGACTTCAGCAGGAGCGCGAATCAAGAAAGACGCACTGTTCGAAGAAAATATATCACGTTTAACTTGTTTAAGCAGAGCTGAAACAAGGTCGGACTATCTACAATTTATTTTGAATTAGGGGGCGTGCAAAAATTACGTAATGGCATGAGGGGAAGGGGGGTTCGCCAAAAGATTACTATTCATTACGGTGGGGGGAGGGGGGGTTGGCGACTTCATTGCGTAATTTTTTAAAGTGCAGAAATCCCTAAAGTGGCCATAATTTTAATTGTTTTGATGTACAATACATGTACTTGTAGTCTCGATTTGAAGCCATTGGGCTTACATTTTCTCGATTTCACTTAAATGAACGTTTAGATAGAAGGTAGCTACCGTTTAAGTCAGGGCTTTCCAATTTTTCAAATGCTAAATGGCAAGAGTGACCTTTGACATCTTATTAAGAGTTTATAAGGGTGTAACACTTATCGACTCGATCTTTTACAGGGTTCGTGCGGATTTTTCCGAGCAAAATTCGCTGAACAAAGTCAAATTTCCCCGACCAATCAGAGTGAGAACATTCTCACAAGGGTCAGAATTTTTAAAAATTGGCTCTGAAAAACGCATTGAAACGGTATTCTGAGGGTAAAATTTCAAGTTGTAGTAGTTGTGGAAAGTTAGAAATCCAATTTTCAAAAGGGTGGTGTGTAAGCTCTGACAGGGTCCTTTGGGCAAGAGAGGATTCTACTGCTATCAATTTTTTCCCTGACTGGACACAAAATTCCCTGACTTTTCGGGTCGCGCATGAACTCTGGTTTATGACTCTCGATTTTATCAGTCAAGCAATATTGAAGCAGCCCTAAAATCCAGTATAAAACACTTTGGTTTCATCTTTAACAAAACGCCATCTAATGACGGCTTCTATGTAAAACTAAGACTATACGTACATGTACATAGTTGTAGCTCATCAATAAAGAAAACTAAGAAAATTATCAATTGTTACTGTATACAGATGCTATTTTTATAAGAACGTCATTTTACATAGAATTGATTTTGGGAATAAAATTTTGGGCTCTAACTCTTCAAAAAAATTGAAATTTCGGGGGGGGGGGGTAGCCAAATTATTACGTAATTAGGGGAGGGGGGGCAGGAAATTATTACGGGCGATTATCAGGGAGGAGGGGGGGTCCGAAAATGGGCAAAAATACCATTACGTAATTTTTGCACGCCCCCTTACGGCGTGTCTTCACACCTCAATCATGACAAGCACATTTGCAGTCGTCAAAAAGATTTTAATACGTAAAGCAATTTTCTCTTTCCACCTTTAGAAAAGGAAGAAACACTTATTAGACAAAAGAGGAATGTAGATGTTTCACTTACCCAAGAAGGACGGGTTGACAGTGACGACGGACTGGGAATTGTGATCGTGCACCGATAGCACATCAGAGACAGAGCGCAGGAGCGAACGGAACGAATGGAATCCCATGCCCTCGTGATCCACGGCACCAAACCGTCGCTCGTAAACATTCCTCAGATCGTCGACACGCAGACACTGTTGATTGCAGTAAAAGAGCAAGACGTAACGGGCGCCCAGTGCAAACTGTTGCGCATCGGTCAGACGCACCTTCACCTCGCCACTCGGTGATCGCAGAAACTGAAAGGGACGCCAGATAATGAAGAAAACAGTGATGATAGTGAATCTGCTCAGTACGTAGCAATGCATCGATACGTTCACGCACTCAGTACCTATAGATGCAGATTGTAGTTGTTGTAACTTTTAGGACTAGGAGTAGCCAACCGCTATACGTAGAACAGGTACAGACAGAAGGGCCGGCTGCCTGCATTAACAACAACCCTCCCCTTTGCTGTCATTGCTGACTTTCGATAGCCTGGGTTGGGCTTGGTGTCTACTACTTCCCGTGACAGGTTTCGAACCCACAAACAACCGCCGGTGACGCCGTGACTCAAGACAGCGAGCCAAACACTGAGCAAACGACGCGATAAATATATATACACTGTAATCTCTGCAAAGTATTCCCCATCACAATAGGGAATATATTAATAACGTGGGTTTGTTGGTGTCAGTATCCAAGATGTAAAGAATAGGATATCAACTTTAGCTCCAAACCCCAACTAGCCAACAAACCCACCCCGCGCAAAGGTAATCGCCACGGCACTGCTGAATGCGTCTGAGTCGTGTGCATCTTGTCTTGCGCTTATGGCTTACTAACGCCAGTTGTTTTCTGTTCTATGGATCGATTCTAGGTCAAAATGCCCCCCGCCATGGATCCACTGAATAAGGGTCCCGACCACCCAGATAGCCAAATCTGAGCCTAAGCCAAAGGCTCATGCCGCGGTTGCATTTCGTTTATACATGTGTTGTATGATAGAATAAATGAACTAAATTTTAGATGCTGCACAGGTACCTATTGCACCATATTAGTACTGAGTCACAAATCTTTTCCATATTTTTATTATTTTGGACTGAAAGAAAAAGCATTTAGTAGGTAAATAGTATACCGCAAAATTATCTTAAAGAAATCAAAAGAATATATGTTAATCTGCGTCTGTGGTGTACTGGTAGCAACTCGGTCTGCATGCACCCAGCGTTAGACACATAGTAGGGGTTCGTCCCCGGTGATTGCCTCGCATGTGGCCCTTTATGGTTTCTTTACTGGTCTGTCCGGTGTACATGTGCGTTGTAATAAACCTTTAATCTACAGTATAGCCCAAAAAATGTCCACCCCCGTTTTCAAACTTTACTCAAACGATTCGTTTATCCATTTGGCTCAAATTTTCAGGATTAATTACGAATATAACTGGGTAGATACTGTGCAAGCTTGGTGAGCAAATTCCAACCCGTTCTGATTTTATGATGCAAAAACTAAGAATCCAGATGGTCCACAGAAACTTCAAATTTTTCGCTAATTCAAAGAATATGGGTCTGAAATTTGCAGGAATGATTGATGTTGCCATTGGGCATAACACACTGAGTGGGTAGCCCTATTGAATGAAAGGTGAAAAAGTTAGGCATGTGCAATGGCGTAGCTGGGAATCCAACCCAGCACCTTTGGATTGCCAGTCCAGTGCTCTAACCACTAAGCTACACGCCGATGCCAGACTAACACCTTAAACTCAGTATTTGAGAAAGCTAGCCAGTAATGACGAGCGGGTAGAAGCCACAAGCATAAAACTCAAGCTGAACTAGTGTAGCCAAATTGAATGAAAGGTGAAAAACTTAGGCATGTGCAATGGCGTAGCTGGGAATCGAACACAGCATCTTTGTATTACCGGTCCAGTGCTGCAGCTCAAAGGGCTCTAAAATTGGAGAATTTCAAAAACGCGACAAAATGTCACTTTTTTTCATAAAACTGGTGAAATGATGATTCTGAAAATTTTCGATTTTTCAAAAACACTGTGGGGAACGTTTCTATCATGTGCAATAGAGTTCAAATATCACGTCCAAATTCCCAAATTTTGCTCCCATTCGAGCTACATGGCTGCCAACTCAGTATGTTATGCCAATGGCAACATCAATCATTCCTGCAAGTTTCATAACCATAGTCTTTGAAATGCCGAAAAAATTGAAGTTTGCATGGACCACCATAAATCTTAGTTTTTTGGTAATAAAACCGGAACGATTTTGAATTTTCGCACCAAACTAGCGCAGTGTCTACCCAGTTGTATTGTTAATTAATCTTACAAAGTTGAGCCAAATCGACAAACAAATGACTGAGAACAAATCTGTTGAGTAAAGTTCGAAAATAGGGGTGGACATTTTTTGGCCCATACCATATTTAGTGAGGAACAACATAAATATTTTTATCAATATAAAAGATTGGTTGAAAAGGCACAGTTCCTAATTACAGCTTAAGCATCACTGACTCTGTATATGGTAAACAGTCTGTAGACCTCCACACCAAATCGCGTTGAGTGTTTTGCAGGACTCCCTCTCATTAAAGCGACGTTGCTTCATGTTTTTGCCTAAATAAATTTGGTTGCTTCTGGGCACTGTTCTAGGCAAGCAGGCAAGTCCATTCATGCTTCTTTAATATGGCCATTGGGACATTGCTCAACTGACTATATTATGCAATCAGTCATTCTAATAAAGCAGCAATAATTTTGCCTAAAAGTGATAAATTATAAACAAAGCAATAATCTTGCTTCTTTTTTTAGGTTATTGTGTCCTAAGCTCTCAGCTTAGCCCCATTCTTTCTTGTAGAATGATGTCGTTTATGGAATATCATTCAGTTTATATTATAAGTATACAAATGTTTCAAGGAATTTCAGGCTATGGCGTTCCACTGAAAATTAAGTAGTGCCCTTTAATATCACCTTTGTCTTCCCGTATTTAACCTGTGACAATGAGTTTTTGGGGCAATCCGAGTATTATTATGTCAAGAATTACTTCTTTCCTAGACACAGAATGCATTTGCTTGCAATGAAAACTGTGACCAACCATACAGTATGTAGATCGATATTTGCTGTTGTATGTTTTAGCAAGAGAAAATCACTTGTTCTACTAGATGTAACGTTTGGCCAGGGACATACTGTAGTCAACTCTGTGGTATCGCTTTTCCATGGAATTGTTTTGCGCAATCACCTTCAGTGGCAAGCGATGTTCCAATGGTTACCCTACTACTGTTAAGCTAAAGCTATATGGAGGGTAAAGAACGGAATCTCATAAAAATAATATGGATCTAAATATCTATGCATAGCTATGTTGTCTGGTTGGTCACGACCCTTATTCAACAGCCATCAATCCAAGCTCTGCAAACTCCAAAATCTAGTTCTTTTATTCAATCATAAAATGTACACTGCCTGCATAAACGAAAAGCGGTTGAAGCGAGCTGGCTACCGGACCGGGGCATGAGCCTTAGGCTCAGATTTGGCCATCTGGGTGGTCGGGACCCTTATTCCATGGCGGGGGGCATTTTGACCTAGAATCGATCCATAGAACAGAAAACAACTGGCGTTAGTAAGCCATAAGCGCAAGACAAGATGCACACGACTCAGACGCATTCAGCAGTGCCGTGGCGATTGCCTTTGCGCGGGGTGGGTTTGTTGGCTAGTTGGGGTTTGGAGCTAAAGTTGATATCCTATTCTTTACATCTTGGATACTGACACCAACAAACCCACGTTATTAATATATTCCCTATTGTGATGGGGAATACTTTGCAGAGATATCCCTCCCTTTACACGCGACACCATACCCCATGCCATGAGTGAGACAGTTTATGGAAACCCCTAGCTAACTTCAAAATACAAGAACGTAACAGCACCAGTACTAAGAAACATTTTACTTGTTTCCCTTGACCCCAATTGTATGAATTTCCATGATGGGATGACTTAACAGCACATCTTGTCTAATTTTTATCATGATGCTTGATGGTGTGGTACTTTTCACTGAATTACATACTGTCATTTAAAAATTTTGATTAAATTTTATCACGATGGTACTTCTCTCTAAATCACATACTGTCGTTTGAAAAGTTAGTTTAAATTTTACCGCTATGCTACCCATAGTACATGTAACAGGTCATCCGCCGATGGGGGGAGGGGGGGGGTTGGGGGGGGTCTGGCGCCGGCCGGGGGGGCCAAAATTTTTTCACTAAAAAACGCTCAAAAATCGAGAAAAATCGCAATTTTTGCCTAAAAATCGCCAAAAATCGCTAATTTGGGCTGAAATACAGCTAAAAAGTGCTGTTTTGCAGGCGATTTTGGCAATTTTTGTGTGTGGAAGTGTAAAAAATTGCTCGAAAATTTACTTGCCAGAAAAATCGGAGGGGGGGGGGTCGGTGAAATCGTCTCGGGGGGGGGGGGGGGTCCCATCTGGGGAGTCTGGCCTAAGTCGGGTGGGGGGCAGACCCCCCAGACCCCCCTATTACATGTATGATGCTACCTCTCACTGGATTACACACTTTCATTTGAAAATTTTTTAAAATTTTTATCACGATGCTACTTCTCACTGAATCACATACTGTCGTTTGAAAATTTTCTTTCAATTTTACCACAATGCTACTTCTCGCCGGATTACGTACAGTTGCTTGAAAAGTTTTGTTAAAATTTGTACTTGTGGCTGGATTACATACTGTCGCATAAAAATTTTTTGTCAATTTTACCGCAATGCTACTTCCCCTGGATTACATACTGTTGTTCGAGAACATTTGTTTAATTTTTATCACGATGCTACTTTTCACTGGATTACATACCATGCATGTAACAGCTCATCCGCCGAAGGGGAGGGGGTTGGGCACTAAAAAATGCTCAAAATTCGAAGAAATCGCAAATTTTGGGCTAAAAATCGCCAAAAATCGCTGTTTTGGGGTGAAATACAGTTAAAAAATGCTATTTTGCAGTCGATTTTGGTAATTTTTGTGTCTGAAATTGTGAAAAATTGCAAAAATTGGCTCAAAAAATTACTTGCCAGAAAAATCGGAGGGGGGTCGGCAAAATCACATCGGGGGTATGGGTCCCCCATCTGGGGGGTCTGGCCTAAGTGGGGTGGGGGCGGCAGACCCCCAGACCCCCCCTGTTACATGTAAGTTACATACTGTCATTTGAAAAAGTTTTGTTTAAATTTTATCACAATGGTACTTCTAACTGAATCACATACTGTCGTTTGAAAATTTTCTATAAAGTTACAGCCATGCATGGGCCAGGGGATAAGGGGGTTTACCCCCCTCGCCTGCCCATACCCCCTTCCCCAGCCCCATACATGTACTAGGGGGGTTTGGGGGGTTACCCCCCCTGCTGGAAAGGCCAACCCCCCTTCACCCCCTGAGACAGGTTAAGGCTCCCCCCCCGACCCAAAAATACAAGTACTAGTAGTCGCTCCCAGTACTAACAAACTGACTCAGAAATCACTAATTTTTAGCCTAAAATTCGCTTCAAAAGCCTTTGGGAACCGAATTTGGCGTTTCCACTGCTGATATTGAAGAGAAATCGGTGTTTTTGTAAGCCCTTTTTGTCTCACTTTTTGCTAGTTTTTTTGCTCTAAAACGCTATTTGGCAGCTTAAAATTGTGATTTTTAGCGTCCTTACTGAAAAAAACTTGCTAAAAACGCATTTCCAGGCGTTTTGGAGCTTTTTGAATTTTGGTACCCCCTGTCTGGGCGAACCCCCCCTCGACCCCCACCTGAGGAAAAAACCCCCTACCCCCAGGTCGGCCCGGAGCTGTTACATGTATACCCAGCCCCCTCCCAGAGGGAGAAAATTTTCGCTTATTAGTATTTAAGGCAATATAGGCGTTTTTGGGCTTAAAATCAAAAACCACCCTGTCTTCAAACGGCCACAGGTCAAGTTCAGGAGTAGGTAGACAACTCCACCCATTCTTGCATTGAAGGGTATAATAAGCTAATGTAACCCTGAAGTTTTTAAAGATGCCACTCCTTCCCTCGTTCCGCAATAAATTCCGCCAAAATCGAAAAATTGGATCGAAAATAAGTCAAAAACCCAAAACACTACAGAAAAACTAAAAGCACCATCAGATTCCCCGCAAAGTGCCGAACATTCTGATATGAAAGATAAATCCAAAACACCCAAAAAAACATGTAAAAAACTCGAAAAACTGCAAAGAAATACTAACCCGGACGATTTCGTCCCGCGAACAAAAACTTTTTCAGCTCCTCAATTCAAAACCAATGAATGGATTTCCCTGAAAATTTCAGAAAACGCACAACCCAACAGCCTCTACAACTTCTGCAGAAACCAGCCAGATCGGTTCACACACGCAAATGTTACAGCTAGATAAATTCGGAAAAAATACAAAACCACCCTATGTTCAAACAGCCATAGCTCATGTTCAGGAGTAGGTGGACAACTCCACCCATTCTTGCATTGAAGACCATAACAACCTAATATAACCCTGAAATTTTGAAACATACCACTCATTCCCTCATTGCGCAATTAGTTGCGCAAAAACTGAAAAATTGCATCGAAAATAACTCAAAAACGAAAAACACTACACAAAAACTAAAAACACCATGAGATTTCCCCCAAAATGGCGAACATTTTGATATAAAATACGAACCCAAAAGACCTAAAGAAGCATGCAAAAAAACTCGAAAAACTGCTAAAAAAGTGACCCCGAGGATCACCCCCCCCTCACAAAAAAAATTTTTTGAAGCCCTAAATTGAAAACGAATGACTCGATTTTCCTGAAAATTTCACAAAAGATAGAGCCCAAAAAGTTATATAACTTCTGCAGAAACCAGCCAGATCCGTTCACAAACGCAAAAGTTACAGCTAAAAGAAACACCCAAAAATGACCCCTTTTTGGCACAAAATACGACAAAAATAAAAAACCTGAGCATAATAGAGGAAGCGCATTTTCCGCCCCACCACACGATGTCAAAGAATCTTTATAGACCGCAAATGACCAACAAACCCCCGTGAAGCGCAAACGCGCTTCCCCTGATATATACATGCAGCAATGTGCAGCAGATATGCAAGCGTCTCCATAAAGCACAGTGGAATAAAGTTATTCATCTGTACTGTACGTTGTGTATGGACTATAACGGTGAGAGGTTACCCAATCTGAAAACCCCAACTCCCTTGCAACACCGTAGGACATTGACCTGTTAAATGAACAAGGTTACAAACGGTTTGACACAGTTGGGTTGAGCGATAGATGACAACAAATCAATAAGAACTGAAGTTTCAAGAAAAATTGCTCTCAGATTCAAACTTAATTTCTCTGGATTGGCGTTGGACAAAAGACAATGACGCAAAAGCATCAGTGGGGGTAGGGTGGAACTAAATCCCTCTGTTACATGTGACGCATATACGTTGTACGGTCAGAATATTAGCAAGGCAATGCGGATAGATTGAGAATAGAAACCTGTATGATATCGGGGAATTGCATCTGCAAGGAAAGGACGTCGCAGTGACACAGAAACTCCACTCTGAATTGCTGCTGAAGCTGACTGAACGAAAAGTGATACCGATGACGACGCAAAAACAAGTAGAACAACTGCTGCGCACGCACCACTCGTTGGCGACACTCGGACAGCCCCAACACGCCACTCCTACGTTCGATCTGCAACAGCCACTCACACCACCACCGACTAAACTTTGACTGATGGCAAACTCAAAACCTTTCGTGGATAGATTCTGATAAATCAGCCAATGATCAACAATTTTTCCCAGTTGACTCAGTAAAAAATACATTTTTGGGCTAAATGTTCACCACAGAATACAATTTTGCCTGAAAACGCAACACTTGAACTATATGTATAATTATTTATACGCGCAGCTGCTGGGAAACTAGTTCAGCGTCTTAGACTTTTCAAGAACAGCATCGACTTTAAAGGTTCAATGGAGCTAACGCGTTATACAAATCAGTCTAACAAAAACCAATCTCAGTCCTGTCCGGTATGAACGGAACCAGAACAGAAAGCTAAAGTACGTAAAGCTTTGTCATCAGAGACACAAAGACTAAGAAAAGCAATGTAACCGCACACAACTGAGCACAGTCAAATGTCGTACTGTACCTTGAGCAATTGAGGGTTGCAGTGGACCAGTTCTCCGAGAGATTTGAAGGAAGAACGTTTGAGTGAGAACCTGTTACCGTGACAGCTGATAAAGGCAGCACTCAAGTCGGTCACACAAATACTCAACGTCGGTCGCGTCAAGAGGACGGCCGCCAGCTGTTCTGCCAGATCTGACCGATCGACCGACACCGAATACTGCAACGGCACTGCCCTCTCCTCCGACTGAAACCGACGCAAACACACCAAACACCTTACATCTGCACTGCTACTCTCACTCTCACACACCACACAGTAGACTGGGTATTGAGCTTTGGTTGCTGAGATTGCGTATTGGCGCCCGTGTGTGGTGCAGCACTGGATTTCAGAAAACAATCAACACCACTCAGCTTACCAAACGGTGCGGATCAATGTTCATCAATTGTTTAAGTGTTTCAGATGCAGCCAGGCGCATATTTAGATCACTGTTACGTTGCTGTTGGATCGCTTGTGGACAGGACCAAAGCGGCGCGATCCGTTGACGCTCAGCCTACAGACGTTACGTAGGTACGTACAGAAACGCTTCGTGAGTGTAACCGAGTGTTTCACTTACTGTCTCATTTCCATGTCTGTTCTTGGCAGTACCAGCAAACTGTCGGTTCGGCACTGCTGAGATTACACGCAGAGCCTCTCTGTGGACGGAGACTCCAGTCTCACTGATTTCCGTGCTTAGATGTCGTCGAATGAAAACGCAGAGGCGCCGGCCGAACAGATTAGAACGCTCCAAACACTCCTTCGCCCTACACATACACCATGTACTGCTTGCTCTGAAAGCCGACTGAATTAGATTTCAGTACCTGTTCATAGCCTTAGCAGAGGGGAATCTGACGTAAGCATAGCCTCTGATACTGTCGACTCCGGTCAAAAAAGCGCCAAAATTTTTGAGCAGATGATTGAGAGTGTCTCGCAGTTGCACCACACCAGCAGAGACCGGCAAGTTTCTTACTTCCAAGTAGGGCGTCCGATTAAAATGCAGCTAAAATGCAGTTAGCGTTGGTGTCAAACTTGAATGCAAAACTAGCTACGATCTGGCCATTTCCTTGTACGTACGTATTACTCATCAGGAGTACCTGGAAAGGAAACCCCAACTGCCAATCAGCAACTCGGTCTCAGTTTTGTCCAGCCGACACAAAGAAGAATATAGCGAAGAACAAGTTAAGAGCCAGTTTAAGTTACTCGCGACCCATGCCTGAAGTAAAATGGACAACTTTGAGGCGAGGTTCTCCGATTTGGCTCAAATTTTGCATGCACACATATATTGATGTAAGAAACATTACCTGCAATTTTCAGCTTCCGGGAGGCCCCGGTTCCGGAATTAGAAAAATCGGAAAATTTCTAATAATAAAATAGATTGTATCTAGCTATATGGTATTAACTGGTACTCCATTTGCCATAAAAACACACTCAAGTCATTTCCCACTCCTGTGACCTGTTGGCAAATGATTGTCAGGGATTGTTGGCCCTAGATAGCAGACAGAATGCTGTCATAATTGCATTCTGAGGTGGTACACTAACCAAAAGAAGCCGTTTTCCAACTACACCAACACTCATTGGTGGAAAAGTCAATAAAGTAGTGTGGGATGCACTGCATCCGATCTGGCAACCACTGAAGCAGATTGTTTATGAAATTTCCATTCAGTTTCCGCTGCATAGCATTATATTCACTGGGCATTCATGGGGTGGCGCACTGGCTATGCTTTCTAGTGTTGACTTAGCGCATTCCATACCAACACTGAAGGAAAAAATGAACTGTACACCTATGGTCAGCTGAGGCTTGGAAATTTCAAATTTGCTCAAAATCTATTTCTCCGTGTGTGGCGCGTGGTACATCGTGGGGATGAGATCGTCCAAACGCCTCAGTGTAGCGGATGTAAGAGCATTGCGAAACAAATAAAACGGGACTGCACTGCAAATTTTTTTCTTTCAGTCCAGCTAAATGAATGTGCCTCCTCCTTGAACGGCTGTTACCATGCATATGTTCTACATATGAGAATGGATCGCTGCTAAACAATTCAAACTAGAACTATCAACATTCCATCAAGTTGGTAACTGAGCTTTACCCCTAACCCATTTCCAGTGCTAATGGTGATCATTGTGTAAGAAGCGTTAGTGAAAATGGAAATGTAAGTTTCAGCAGACCATCAATATTATTTTGGCCGAAATGTGCCAGATTTTTGCTGGAGAAAGATAAGAAACAATTTTACGGCAAACACAAGTTGTCAACTGTTCTCATGGGTCTTTGTGTGGCACAAGGAACTGCATCTGGATCATTAAGAACCACGAGTGTCATTCGCTAGAAGCTGTCACTGAAGCTGTTCAAGCGAAATCAATAAAAAGCATAACCAGTTGCCCAATGGAGGCATATTTACAATGGGATCAGAAAAAGTATAAGTGAAAAACATACAGTACAGTATCATTTAACGAATAAAAACCTGAAACCTGGGGATTTTCAGAGACACATCTACGCTACCAGTATTGAGTGCACACCACAGGGAGGCTGCACAACTACAAGTAAGAATTGGGGACTTTCTCCATGCTGACGGAAATTTCCCAGCATTCACGATCGGACTGTTGTTCAATCCATTAAATGCGCCTGACCAAGTCACAGTATACCACATCGGCTTGACAGCACCGATGCCAAGAAATCGTGTATCGGTCTTTGCACAGATGCTGCCTGTGTTCAAAGAGGTACATACTCGACTTTTTCAAAAAAGCACAAAACACTGTAAGCACGAATTTCAGGTACATGGACTCCGAATTTTCCCTATAGCAGGTAAAAGAACAGATGCTGTTTATATAGAGGAAATCGAACTTCCACCGACAAATGGAAATAATAATACAATCACAGTTCGCATTCATGAATGGTTTGGAATTTGGAGCACAAACCCAGAAATCTGCATACATGAATGGCATGGCATAGGACCTGAGAAGCAAGGTATCTACAGTACAATGTGGGTAAGGAAGTAGCTCAACTCTTTTCCAAAATCTTCAGAAAATCTGTTTTTGATCAGTTTTCTGACAAGTGCTATTGCACAAAGTGGAACTAATATAGTGGGGCAGAAACTGTACATCAGTTTACGAGGTGCGGCAGGCAGAACAAACGCTGTGCAGCTGCCCAGCAATCCCATCCGCACAGGCACAAACATCACTTATGCACTTTGGGCAAAAGATGTTGGTGAAATTACTTCAGTTCAAGGCTTTGTTGACAGTCAGAATGTTCGTTATCCACACAGAGTGTATGACACCTGGTAAGTCGTTTTGATCATAACTAAAACACAATCAGCCCAACTTGAAGCCAGACATGGGCAAAGAGCGGCTGATGCGGGTTGACCCCCATCAGGAATTTTTTGCAAGAATTTTGTGTGGAAAGTTATGATAAAAATATGCCTAGATTAGGTGTAAATGAGCTCAGAACAGCTTATTTTAACCTATTTTAACGAAAAACAGGCCAAAAACCTTGATTTTATTTTATGCAAAAATCGGACTTTTTGGCTTACCGTCCCCTCAGGCGCTCCTACCCCCGTCAGGAATTGAAAATTCCACCTCCCCCCATCAGCCGAAATGCTAGCCCATATCTGCTTTAAGCCTAAAGCACAAATTTCTTATTTAGGGTTGTTTCACGCGTTTCTGTTGGTGTACTGCCTGTGCGCAGATTTTATACACTCAACATACCAACACAGCAGCAAAGTCTGAATCAAAGTCATTTCTTCCGCACATGGCGTTTTCAGTAATGATGATACAAATGTAACCTACCTGGTTGGTATATTGTCCAATAAGTTTTTATGTCAAAATGAGTATCAGTGAAATACTTTATATGTAGACACAATCAAAGATGCAGTCTTTAAGAAATATAAACATTCACAGACAATTTCAGAGACCACACACAATCAACGTTGTCAGCAAGAAAAATAGTAAAATTTAAATTTCCCGCCAAAACGTTATGTATTAAGCATAAATAAAAACCGTTGAAAAGAGCACAAAAAGGCGGCTCTATTGCCGGTAACCTGGTTTCAATCGGTCTAATGGTGCCCGAGATACAGCTGCCCAAACTATGCAGCGCATATGGTATTTTTCGTTCCGGGACCTTGATTTTCAACTTTCAAGCTCAATTTTCTCAATTTGCGGTACAAAGCGATTTTGCTCATTTTTTTATATGTTGTAGAGAAAAGATAGCGCTACATTTTTAGGACATCTCTAGACCTGTCCGGACTCTAGGTTTCCTGGAATCAGCCCTCCAGTGGAGCAGAAAAAAATTTTTTTTCGAAAAAATAATTTTGAATCACTTAGCCTGATCGGGCGTGACGCGAGAATTTCAAAAATGCCATTCCCAACTAGCTACAACGAAAAGTAAGTGAGTTATTGACGAAAAACCGAAATTTTACGATTTTTCTAATTACGGAACCGGGGCCTCCCGGAAGCTGAAAATTGCAGGTAATGTTTCTTACATCAATATATGTCTGCATGCAAAATTTGAGCCAAATCGGAGAACCTCGCCTCAAAGTTGTCCTCCCAGGGTCGTCAGTAACTTAAACTGGCTCTTAAATAACCAGAGTAATGCATACATGGGCCGGAAAAAATTGAGGTGAGGGAGGGGCTTGTGGCTTTTCAGAGGGGGAATGTGCCAAGAGTATAAATAATCGCTTACCCAAAAAGGTCGCCAAAGTTTTAGAGGGGTATTGGCCGCCGAGGAGGGAGGAGTATGGGCTGTCAATTTTCTATTTTTCCAAAATAGGATGCCAAGTTACTATAAAATCGTCAAAATTTTTAGAGGGGGGGTCGGGGCGGGGGTAGCGAGAGGGCATGGCCGATCTAGGGGGTAACCCCCTACCCCCGGCCTATGTAAGGAGTAATGTAGAGTTGGCAGTCTAAGACACCCTTCCCGAAGGTCAAGCTGAGAATACCGATCCGTAGCAGTCAGGAGTGAGGTTGATCAGTTGTGTGTAGGAGTAATGCACATGGCAAACAGAGGTCAGCTGGTTATTGGGTGAATCGTCACAAACCACCACAACAGTCGCTCCGCCACGTTTAAATTTCCCCAGCTCCGGTGCAAAATACTGATCATCTAAACGCAGAATGGTTTTTGACACCGTTTCCAATAAAAACGAACGGAAAATACCAGATATCAGAACAACAGTCGCAGACGCTGGGCAGCTGCGCGCAAATTTTGCAATACAACTGAGAAGCTTTTCCTTTGCAAATGTTCCAGAACAGGAAGCGACGTGCAACACGGATAACTGCTGAAACCAATTTTTGGAAATTGAGATGTAAAATGCAGCTACTCTCATAAAAGTATAGGGTCTGCTCTAAAACATAGGGTTTCTACGTCTTACTCTATCAACCGGCTTTTCAGATGCATAAGCGTTGTACAGTAAGTAATAGGCCCGTACCATATTATAACATAACACGACATCCGCCGAACAGGGAGGAGAGTTACGAGACTGGGTCCGGTGGGGGGAATTGAGCAAAATTTCAGTGGGTACTCTAGCAAAATTGCTCTAAATCGTTGATTGGACATTCAGATCGCAGCACTCCACCACGACGACATTGCACCAGCTTTCCTAGGGATCTGTCGACAAGTTTCAACCAGCGGAAACCCGCCAGTCGGCAGATTCCAAAATCGTTGATTCTGTTCAATTTCTACGTCAATCACCACCTGCCTACGCTACCTCTTTTCAGCAGACATGGAGCCAGTCTCTTGGATTGTCCGGGAGCGGCCGTACCTCAGCGTTAGGCCGCCTCTGGGCCCATCACGCACACCCACATCCGCCCTTCCTTTGCTGCCCTCGCTACGCTACTAGCCGGCACACATGCTCAGTGTCGGTCCGAGCGGGTCTCAATGGTACGTAGCTGTCTCCGATTCGGTTTGTCGCAACACATGCGTGGTTGCTATTGTAGATTAGATGCAACGGCAGCTTCAGTTGGTTCCCATTTACCTATGTACTAGTCATCACCGGCTTTCGTTGGCGTTGGTTGTGCTTTATGCTAACGACCAACTCTTTGTGACAAAAACTTGTCCCACAGAGTGGATGAAACTACGTAGAGCACATGGCAGGCGCACAGCGGCTTTGCGGCCTAAACCACTACAGCAACTGTGCCAGCAATGTTAGATGATTGTCCACCCTTGTTTCAGCGTTGCTGAAACAGTTAACCGTGACATATTTTCATCGAACAGTGCGTCTTTCTTCACTCCTGGCCCTGTTGATGTCTCTGCTGTGTCAATATCGGAGCAGCGCAATCGACTTTTTGGCAGTTCTGCATTTTCCAGTCAGACATACAGTGCGCTTTCTTGCTTCGCACTCTTACGCAAGGAACATCACTATTTTTGCCTCTCTACTCTAAGCAAGATACGCAGGAACTCTAGGACTACCTACGCAGAAAAGCAAAGACCTGCTTCTGCTGACCTGCTGCTTTCTACGTTCGCATCAACACCACGTCAATCCAGCTATCGCGCAGTTACTGTATGCCGGACTGTGGAGCACACGCCTTTTTATTACTCCCAGTAGCTAAATAAGTAGTAGTGAAACATTAACAGCATTTCCTTAAATTTTTCAAGTATCGAGGTAAACTGCTCTACACAAAATTTTCCGGCAACAATGGTCCAGCTTCTGTGTGAATGTAGTGTATGTTAACCCATATCTGTGTTCCACTACTAACCCATTTCAGAAAAAAAAACCGTTCGTAAACCTGCCATAATTGCAAGTTCCAATTTCAAGAGACCCTTCGCCTATTCGCCTGTACGGCCAGACCAACAGGATTCACAGGGGAACTATGGGTCTAGCCCGCGACAATCGCCTCCTTCTTGGGAGCCCGACCAAACGGCCAAACCAACAACTTTCGGAAGAGGGGAAACCGTTGCGGGGCGTACGAGCTTCGAGCTAGGTGGGAGAATCCCTGTTAAAGCGTAAAGTCGCAAATACGGCGTAATGGAGGTAGGTAGACACAGTACCTTGACGGAATTGAGTTGATTGATGAAGTCGGGTCTTTGTTTGGTTACATCGACAGCACAAATTAACTCGTCCTCAGAGCAACGCCCAGTCACCTGACAACGGATCTGAGCCACAACATCGCACGCCTTCTTGTCGGCTGGCACTCTGCAGCTCTCCAAATCCCAAAACACACCCACACACTGCTCCTCCGCTTTTACAGCTGCCGACGCTATCATCACAACCAACTAGACACCTGCAAAGAAAACATCTTTCGCAGCTGGGCAATTGTGTAGCTTCCGTGCGTAGAACCAGCTCGGCCTGTTTTCGAATTAAATGGAAAACGTACACACGCATTAGTAAAAGACACGGTCCAGAGTGCCTGTTTTCCAAAATTAAAATAACTCCTAGAGACGCATTAGCATAGCCCACGCTTCCTTAAACCAGGACTTAGTCTATATATGTTAGGATCATACATGCAACAGGTCATCCGCCGATGGGGGGAGGGGGGGTTGGGGGGTCAATCGCCGGCCAGGGGGTCTGAGCCAAAATTTTGGGAGGGGGTAGGGCGCTAAAAAACGCTCAAAAATCGAAAAGATCGCAATTTTTAGGCTAAAAATCTCCAAAAAATCGCTAATTTGGGCTGAAATACAGCTAAAAAGTGCTGTTTTGCGGGCGATTTTGGCAATTTTTGTGTCTGAAATTGTAAAAAATTGCAAAAATTTGCTCAAAAATTTACTTGCCAGAAAAATCGGAGGGGGGGGCGGTGAAATCGTCTGGGGGGTCCCATCCGGGAGGGTCTGGCCTAAGTCGGGTGGGGGCAGACCCCCCAGACCCCCTGTTACATGTATGGTTAGGATTATTTTCGTTGAACGGTTTGGCCCATTTATCTATTCAGGGTTTCGTCTTGCTGCAACTTTTCTGTTCGTCAACCAATTTGGCTGAAATTTTCACACATGATGTACTGTACACAACTTAAGAATTTTTACTATTAAAGGTTTGGCCAAATCTGTTACTTGAACAGCTAGTTATGCACTTTTGACGACGGAGACGTGAAGTGCGTAAGTAGTGGTTGAAGAGACGCTTTCTTTGCGAATTGAGCAATTTTTTGGTCTTTCAGGAAATCGTTTTTGGGAAATACTTGTACCTCAGCTACAAATTTTTCCCGGGCAAAGGTGGCATGAATAAAAGCACCGAAAGAGACAAGTAATTTAGTAGAAAACGCACAGACTTATGCGATGCTGACACTTGTCCAGCAGTACAGGTGATGATGATGGTCAGTATCAAGAGAAAGCGTTTTATCCATCAACCTCTACAAAACACAATACAAGCGGCAATAGACATATTTCTTGTGTAGAGCAACGCACAAGGGAAGTGGAGCAAACTTTTCACTGCAAAGGGCTTAAAATACCTAAGGAAGCACAGAACTGCGACAATACGCCAAAACAGAAAACACTTCAACTCTTGCAATAAACGAAGGTTACCCAAAGACGCCTCTGCACCACCACACAACGGATACTACACAACACTGTGTAAACCTTATAAAGCGGTATGCACAGTAGTACTAGACAAAACAAAAGCCAAAACCAAAGCAAAAAGCAAGGTAACCAGGAAGACTCAGTAAAATGGCAGCAGTTTAAAACAGTCGAGTCGCGTCCTGAAATAGCTACAATCCGCCCGTCAGACTAGGAGGATACCCGCCACCCATCTGCGATGAAGAGAAGGAACTGCCCAGGAACACCAGGACCACACTTGCTCAACTACGTTCAGGATACTCAACTATGTTGAGGACATGGCAACATTGCGTTGGTCTATACCCAGACCACTTGTGCCCTGATTGCCGGAGAGCCCCACATACCCAAACATGGACTAGCATTTCGGCTGATGGGGGTAGAATTTTCAATTCCTGAGGGGGGGCTGAGGGGGGGGGTAGGAGCGCCTGATGGGGGGGCTGAGGGTGTGGTAAGCCAAAACGTCCGACTTTTGGCGAAAGTCAGGGTTTTTTGGCTTATTTTTCATTAAAATAAGTTAATATTAGCTATTCTGAGCTCATTTACGCCTTAACTGACTTTTTGGGGTCCCTCCACTATATATTAATTAATCACTTTCTTGCTAGGCTTAGGCTTAGGCTTAGATTCAGGCTTAGGCTAAGGCTCAGGCTTAGGAGTCAACTTAATAGAAATTTTTGTTAGGGACCCCTAAAAGTCAGATTTGCCCATAAAAGTACCACTAGAGGACGCATCGGTATAGGGCACACTGCGGAGGGCCTGTTTACCGGCAAAACTAACTTTTAGAAGTCAGTTAAGCCCTTGATTCCCCTCCCCCAGTTACACCTAACTAGGGATGTAAATGGTATAGAAAATACTAAATACCAAATACTAGATGGTATTTTCTATACCAAATAATACCAAATAATTCCAAATAGTTGATAAACACGTCGCTAGCTGTTTGGAATGAGCGCAAAGTCAAACTTTTTGTTTTTTTTTCCAAAAATATATAAGTTTTGCCTCAGTGGAAGAGTTTTTGTTGCATCTAAAAGAAATCTAGTCATGCCGAGAAAGAAAACGAGCAGAATTTGATGGTTTTTCACTTACTCGGGAAATGGGCAAACACGTTGTGACGTTTGCGGTCTAGGCTTGGTCTCGATAAAGGGGCCGTCCATAAACGACGTCGGACCAAAATTCCGATTTTTCGGACCCCCCTTCCCCCAAAATCGCCTTGCGTCGTTTCATGGGGGCCACCTCCCACTTTTTGAGAATTTTCCAAGAATGGTTGTTTGTTATAAGCTAAACTGGTCAGAATTCTTTGTTGTTCTGTTGCTCAGAAACGGTAAAGAGACGTCTTGTTCTGCGCATCTGCATTGTTAAACTTTTAGTAAATTACAAATAAAGAGAAAACTCTGAACAGAAGGGCTCTGACATGGTATACAGTCGCAAAATATGCAGAATTTATCGCTTAAAAGCTAATTATTTAGTTCTTTAAACTATTTGGTATTATTTGGTATTATTTGGTATAAAAAAATACCAAATACCAAATAATACCAAATACCTAGAAAATACCAAATAATACCGAATAATACCAAATAATACCGGATACCATTTACATCCCTACACCTAACTCGAAAAGGTCGCAAACACGAAAGCCAACGACACTGAAACAGTTTCCTATACCCATCATACAAAAAAAACAATAAAACAGAAGGACAAACGACTGAAAGCAGAACAGAGAGACCAAACAAAGAATGGAGGCTGGCATTCAAGCTCGCGCAACAACCAACACCGTGCGCGATTGTTAAACTGCTGGTGGGGATGATGCACTACATTTCGGGGGCGTACACGAGTCGCCCAAGCGAAAAAATCGATTGCCCTTCAGCTTGCCACGATTTCAAGTTTTCTAACTGCCATACTTCTTCCATATGCTCTCTACAAAAGTCTCTTCTCTCCAACTTCGATTTGTCACGCCAAAATCGCTAAACTCTTCAAATATTTCATTAAACAGCCAGTTTTCTGTTTTTCTATTCTCTCAAAATGCACTTTTCATTTGTAATTCTTTATCGCAGTAAACTGTTGTCAGTTTTCGATCCACAGAACCAGCAGGAAGTTTCGGACTCAGAAGTTTTCCACTCAGAAGTTTCGGGCCAAACTTACCCAACTTAGCCAATAAGTACCCAGTTATCTTGTTAATAAATCCTGAAAGTCAGAGCCAAATTGACAGACAAATGACTGAGAATGAACCGTTCGAGTAAACTCTCCTTCCTGATGGAGTGTCTAAAAGCTAGCAGCTTTACAACGAGCGAGCCAAACCGCAACAATAAGTTGACAGCATTACAAAAGGTGCGAACACAACGTTTAGACCGTCAACATCAGTACAAAAGATGGAACACCTCTTTTAGACCAGCGAACACCCCTTTTGGACAGTCAACACCTAATGCAATCATTATTAGAATTATTAGAAACATACAAATTCTGAAGTAATTTTTCATTTTAGATAGCAATTAATGGTGTGCTATTTGAATAGGAAATTCTGCTACTTTTAACTAAATGACGCAAAAAGGGTTTCCTAAAGCTGAGCATGGATCGGACTTAAAGATTATTCTATGGTGCTAATTTTGTAGGTCAGTACATATTGGGATTGAGGCAGAAGAACCCCAATACCCAATTACGACACTATAGTTCGCACTCTACCAAAACAGCTTGAAATTCATGCACACCAGACTTTGGCTAACATGCACAGTGAGCAATTTTGATCTGTCAGTGTCACACCCTGACTCTATACCGATGCAGCACAGCTTGATTTACGAATACTCTACCATACTCAGGAAACCAAACAAAATACAGACATAGACACAGATTACAGGTAGAGAAGCAAACTGGTCCGGGGCGTTTTCAGCCAAGGTACGAGGGACCGTGAGAGATCGAAGCTGCAGCTTTGTCTTGTTCAGGCGGCTGAATCAACGGGTGCTGACGGTCGCTGTCTGTCTTTGTCTTGATTTCCGTCGCAGCTTCCCGTTTCTTCGCTGTCTTAGAAATGAGTCCAAGATTTCTGAGTTTTTCTACTATTTCCTCTGACATCAGTCCTGCCTCGACGGCTGTGGTGTGGCTGCTTCCTTCTCTGTCATCACGGGCGCTCTTGTCTTGTTGGAAGCATCACGACGTCGACGACTCTGCATGGGCAAGTTGTCCTTGATGAGCGTCTTCCCGATCCCTCTGACATTTCTGACTGCAGACAACGTAAGCCCTTTCTTATTCCAAGCAGAACTGTCGGTCGCCGACTCCATTTGATTCACAGTCAACGCAGTCACCAACATCAATAGACACAACATCGTTGCCACACCCAGTTCAAACAACAAACAGAGCAGCATGCAAACCCAACCTGACCAAAAATTTATTTTGCAGACAAGATTTCTTTTATATTAGGATTATCAAGAATGCATAAAAGAGTAGCAAGAATGTGCCACTCAGCGGCCGGCCGAGTGTCGATGCGCTGTACCATAATTACGAGGGGTCGGGATCGGGACTCCTCCAGTAATTGCGCATGCGCTTTATTGCAGCGCAACCTGATTTTTGAGCGGGATATACAATCTGCTTTGGGAATATAGCTGTCCCCTTGATTCCTTCAGTCTACAGCAACATGATAAAGGTAAAGAAATGTAAAAGTGCTGGAATATGCAAGCATGTGGCATGTGTGACATGGCCAAGCTCATGTACTGCATTCAAAATGGAAAGTTTCACAAATACAAAAGGTCTGATGCATTTCGCAGATATCTTGCAAGCAATCTTGCCTTGCAATTGGACACTTCTTTTAGTTATTGTGATGATTGAAGATCTTAGACGAAATATGGAATCAATTGCCGTTGTAGAAAATCACTAAAAAATTTGTTGACGTCATGCTTGTTGAGAAATCAGGTTGCGCTGCAATAAAGTGCATGCGCAATTACCGGAGGGGTCGGGAAATTATATGGTGCAGCAGCATCGACTCAACACTCGGCCGGCCGCTGAGTGGCACATTCTTGGTACTCTTTTATGCATTCTTGGGATTATCAGTACGTGGAACTCCTTTCCAGAAGAAGTAGTCAATGCCAGATACATTGAAATGTTTACTAAGTTACTAAAGCAAATCGATCTCTCTTATCTTCTTCATATACCATAAAAAACATGTGGATATCTAATACATGTGTACCTTGTATTAGGCAGTGCTAGGCCACTCGTGGCAATCATACATGTAACAGGAGGGTCTGGGGGTCAGTATAGGATTTTTAACGGGCCGAGTGCCGTGAAATATTCCTATTGCCGTTAACTAATCCTATGAAAGCTGTGACATTGTCTAATCGGTAGTGAGCATGCGGAAATAGAATAGGCACGCGCAAGTATGTACGTACAATAGATGCTGTTTAGCAGGTCAAAAATTATCATACAGCTCATCTTTACGCCTGCATCGGAATCAGACTGTGAGATCGATGACGATGATTCTGCTACTTTTAATTAATTGCCGCAAAAAAGGGTTTTCTAAAGCTAAGCATGGATCGTACTTAGAGATTATTCTATGGTGCTAAAATTTTGTATGTCAGTATTGGGATTGGGGCGCAGAAGAAACCCAATACCCAATTACGACACTATAGTTCGCACTCTACCAAAACAGCTTGAAATTCATGCACACCAGACTTTCGCTAACATCCACAGTGAGCAAGTTTGATCTGTCAGTGTCACACCCTGTCTCTACGCCGTGTATTATACCGATGCAGCACAGCTTCATTTAAGAATACTCTACCATAATCAGGAAACCAAACAAAATGCAGACATAGACACAGATTACAGGTAGAGAAACAAACTGGTCCGGGGCGTTTTCAGCCAAGGTTCGAGGGACCGTGAGAGATCGGAGCTGCAGCTTCGTCTCGTTCAGGCGGCTGAAGCAAAGGGCGCCGATGGCCGCTGTCTGGCTTTGTTTTGATTTCCGTCGCAGCTTCCCGTTTCTTCGCTGTCTTAGAAATGAGTCCAAGATTTCTGAGTTTTTCAACTATTTCCTCTGACATCAGTCCTGCCTCGACGGCTGTGGCTGCTTCCTTCTCTGTCATCACGGGCGCTCTTGTGTTGGAAGCATCACGACGTCGACGACTTTGCATGGGCAAGTTGTCCTTGATGAGTGCTGGTGGCTCTGTCTTCCCGACCCCTCTGACATTTCTGACTGCAGACAACGTAAACCCTTTCTTATCCCAAGCAGAACTGTCGGTCGCCGACTCCATTTGATTCACAGATGACGCAGTCACCAACAACAACAGACACAACATCGTTAGCAACAGAGCGCAGCATACAAACGCAGCCTGTCCCGACTGTAGTGCGAGAATTATAAAACTATGCGTATTTATATTGTAAAAGGGCATGCTATTGTAATAGGCCACCATTGTCTGTTTGCTTATTCAAAACGCGTGGTTCTTGCTCTTTCCCTTCTTTTCGTGGTAGACCTTTCTTATCTCAATCTATTTCTAGCTTTGCACTTTTACTACCCAAACAAATCATGCATAGGTTGCTCTTTAGACTGACTTTAAGTTGTTCTGAAATCTATTTTTGTTGTTCGTGCGGTCTCTCTGGAGAGAACCCTCTGATAGTATACTCATACTGCATGCTCTGGCACCGGTATTGACTGAATGATTGCCAGTGTTCATAAAATAAAGTCGGCGTATCGCACCAGAAGAGTCGGCGTAAGGCACCTGGCCAGTCGGCGTAAAGCACCACCCAATCGGCAAGGCACCCTTTTAAGATTCAGGTGCCTTACGCCGACTTTATTGCTGCGGAGAGGTGCCATACGCCGACTAGGTGCTAAACGCCGACTGGGGTGGTGCTTTACGACGACTGAGCAGGTGCGAAACGCCGACTACACCTAAGGTGCCTGTGCCTTACGCCGACTGAGCAGGTGCCTTACGCCGACTCAACAGTTGCGATACGCCGACTTGTAACTTTTTAACCTAATAGCCTCTGTATGTGTGTGTGTCTGTATACTTGTGTATAGTTCATACATAAGTCCGGCCAGGGTCCAAAAATAATGTACTGTAGTTTGTAGTACTTCAAATTAGGCCTATCTCAAGCCGTGACGTACAAACTATTGATACATTCGCCATAAGAACTTTATGTCCCCAGTTGAAAAAACTTTAAAAATAAAACCTACATGGGCTAGACAACATATAAGTTGTGTCATCATACAGCGACCACTTAGAAAACCGTGCTGGCAGTCTGTAATCAGTCTGTGGCACTAAAACTACAATTTCGTTAATTATAGTTGACTCTAGAACTACTGGGGGCGTCCAAAATACTGATAAAACCTATAATAATTCTTAACACTAGAATGAAAGTACAGTAGTAGTACAGTATTAGTGACTGTGGCACCCCTTTAAATTAGAAGGGTTGCCGGTTGCCTGTTACTGCCACTCCCGATCGACAGTCAGTAGACGGTAGAGAACTCTCTGAATGTATGGGCTCTGGTATCTGCATTAACTGTATGCTTGCCAGTGGTCACAAAATATAGTCGGCGTATCGCACCAGAAGAGTCGGCGTAAGGCACCTGGCCAGTCGGCGTAAAGCACCTACAGGTTGAGGCTGCTAGGTCGAGTCGGCGTAAGGCACCAAGCCAGTCGTCGTAAAGCACCACCCAGTCGGCGTAAGGCACCCTTTTAATTGGTCGGCGTAACGCACCGGTCGGCGTATCGCACTAACTAACACCCCCTTTTAATTGGTCGGCGTAAGGCACCGGTCGGCGTATCGCACTAACACCGGGAATATACGGAGCTGCCCCCCTTGATTCCTTAAGTCTACGGCAACATGATAAAGGGAAAGAACGCACTTCTTTTAGTTATCCACTTCGAAAAGACCGTTCAACCCGAAACTGGGTCGTTTACCCGAAGTCATGCTTCGTTTACCCGAAGTCATGCTTCGTTTACCTGAAGTCGTGCTTCGTTTACCCGAAGTCGTTCTTCGTTTACCCGAAGTCGTTCTTCGTGAGCAAAAATGACCCAATTTTCCGAAGCTTCGGTTCGGGTTGAAAGGTTCGGTTGATTTTTTTCCGAAGTACAAAAAATGTCTTGGTTCAGGTGACCCGAGTCTATCTCTTACCCGCCCCACAGGACCCGATTTTGCTGCCGAAATTCCGAAGCAAGTTTGTGTTCGTGTTAAGAGTAACCCGAATCTAGATTGTGAGGTCACCCGAATCTTTTTTGGGTTACCCGAAGAATAGTTAGGGGTGACCCGGTGACGATTACGCAACAATCTGTGCACATTTGCATTTGCTGTTTGTTTTTAGGTGCTATGCCTCCTTTCAGCTGGATCTCGGCGATCCCTGCCTCTGTTGGGCCACCCTACTTATTATAATATCCTTCAACTTTTATAAAAAAAGCAGACACGTACACTGTAGTTAGCAATACAAAAGAAACACGTAAAAGCCTAGCCAATGACAGCACTTTAATGAGCTGTTCTGATCTGTTTACAGCATGTTGTTTTGCAAGCACAGAAACCGTTCCAGTGCACTTAGGATCGTCATAAAAGAATTCCACATTGGTGTGGAAACACCAGTCGCAAAAACCGGGGCACAGCCGGACCTGACACCGGTAGTAGCACATAAAAGTAGTGCCTTTCCTTTGAGCGTCAGCCATGCACTTTCCCCTAGTGCAGGCCACTTTAAACTACTAAAACTTGTAATTCTATAAATTTTAAGCTCGGAATGCCTTTTAAACGCATTTTTAAAGGCAAATTTTGCTTAATTTTCTTAGCCTTGCACTTTCAAAATTTTACAGCCCCTTTTTACAGAATGTCTTCCGCACCATCAGCCATGGCGCGCGCAACCACTTTGCACGAAAGCAAACCAATACAATGAAGTAAGTGAGCGGCGGCAAGGCAGCGGCTCCGGCGGCAGCCTAATTGGCGAAAAAATTCGAATTTAAATTCAGGTGTGCAAAAACGATTCGGGTCTCAGATCGGGGCATGTATTCGGCCTTAGTTCGGTTGTGCAAAATCGGGTTCGGTTACACGAAGCATATTCTGGTTCAGCTTTTGTACTTCGGTTCTAGGGCAACCCGAAACCGCTATTCGGGTGACCCGATACTATACCTTACTCCCTACTACCTCTGACTATATAGCTTCAGGATGCATGGGTCAGTCACCTTGGGGGGGAGCTCCCGAAACTGTTTCGTTTACCCGAAGTCGTGCTTCGTTTACCCGAAGTCGTTCTTCGTACTCACGAAGCTACGCATATATGCGTACGGTCTTTCCGAAGTGGTTATTGTGATGATTGAAGATCTTAGAGGAAATATGGAATGAATTGCCGTTGTAGAAAATCACTAACCCAACCTGCATAGCCCCTGCGATAGGCAACTCTGCGGGCCCATCAGGCACTCCTCTAACCCAACCCCCCTCTCCCTTCGCCGGATCATATGTATGGTGGCAATGCAATGACCGCTCTCTCCAACGAACAGCAACATGATATGTTTACGTTGATTATTGATTAATCAGTTGTTTGCGTTTGGGTTGTGTGAGATAAAAGTTCTTCTTCTTCTTCTTGAGACCACTGGATTACGTAGGCGTACGTACAACGAAATTTGAACGCAATGCAATGAGTAATGCGCACGGCACACACAGAAAAAGGGCAACTATTTTCAGAAATGCCTCAGAGCGACAAGTACAAACGTGCATACGGAGACAAAAGGACAAAGCGCACAGGAATGATCTTGGGTCGAGGGTGGCATTTTCATACTGAGCGGGATGGATGCTAATTTTGAGCCGGCACCGTTGTAAATCTATCGCTTACAGACACATGAGGGAAAGTTCACAATCACAACTGCACTAAAATTTGCATGGGCAGTTTGTTTGGTGTTGCCGCAAATAGTTGAAAAATGCAGATTTTAAGAATAAGACAAAACCAAAGACAAAAAGCACAATCTAGCACGCCCTTCAATTTCCGGCTACATGGTCAAGCTGGTTTAACATAGTAGTAACCAGATGCCTTAGCAGCCTTCCATATCTAGAGCCAAATGCAACAAGCAGTTTGTCAGCAGCATTCCGTAGAGCAGCCTTCCAACTTCAGGTATCTACCGTCCGTTTAGTAAAATAAACCAGAAGCTTAGATAGCCATCCATTTTCAGGCACGCATGCACCAGGTTTCGCCTTTTATCCTTGAACCTGTGTACAGCCGCTAGTGGTTAAGGCTCATCAGCAAGGTGACCACTAGGTGAGAAAGCTGCATTAACACAAACATACATGCTTCTTCCACCCAGCAAAAACCTTCATGGTAACCAAATATTAACCAGGAATGGTTCATGCCGTGGTATCAGAGAGAGTATGATGTGCAGAGGGAAACGAACACCACAAACACACAACACAGTAAGACACAAACGGCAGGACAAGCCTACCTTGGCCATTTCTGCTCTTGCCACGCGCTTGACTGATGAAGAGACAAGTGATCTTGCTTCATTTCTGTTCTCTTTTATATCACGTATTTTGCCCTAAGAGCTAACCCGCGGGACACAGGCCCCTTTGTTGTTCAAAATACTCTGCAGTAATCCTTATTTACAACTGGATTAATCTGAAAGTTTTATGGTCACTGTTTATGACTGCTGCAACATATACCTGCCTTTTGGTCAATCTCTTTACCGCCAAATAAATATCAAGCGCAAAAATATTGAACTGTTCCCCAGCACCAAAAAAGGTACTGGGGTTAAACAACCCGACCGTGAGGTCAGGAGGCAACCCAGCCAAGGCCGGGAATACTCCAGTCCAGAAGGAGCTGGAGATCAAGCGACCCAACATAAGTTGGGAAATGTTAGTAATGAGCAAGAGGTTGTTTGTTAGTTTGTTTAGTTGAAAATCCAATGAACAAATTCCATAATCTTCTGTTTTTTAATCAGATCAAATTTACCTACAAGTGTTGGATATTTCTCTGTAAATTTTAAAAAACTAATAATGAGTTCTGTTTGGTTGTACCCATTAGCTAGAAATTCTTTGTATAAACCATGAATTCTGTCTGCTAAAAGTGGTAGTGTATTATTTAACCTAGCAAACCGAATCAATTGTGAGTGGAAAACTTTAATACCCATATTGCTATGTACATTGCTGTCCCTAGAGACATATCTTGTAATCTTGAATCCAAAATCATCTGTTTTGTTATAAACACTAAATTGTAAACCATTCCCTATATCAATGTGTAAATCCAAAAAATTACAAGAAATTTTGGTATCACCAGAGCTTTCTAAAGTAAGACAATCTGGATAAATGCGTTTTGTAATATCTAAAAAATCTGCAAAATTAGCAGTCAAAATATCATCTACATATCTCATAGTTAACCAAGACTTTTTTGCAGCATCCAGATTATTTCTGTCAATTAGGAATTTAAATTCTAAGACAGATAGTGTCAAATTAGCTAAATATGGAGAAATAGCACCTCCCATAGGACAACCACATATCTGCCTAAATATATTTCCACCAAATTTTACAAATGTTTCATCTATAAGAAAACGTATGCATTCTTTCAACTCTGGGCTTGAGAGTATCAAATAGTTTTTAATATGACTATCATTTGTATAGAAGGTTCTGTAACCCGAAATTGCAATTGCCTTTTTTCCACAATTTTTAAAACAAAGGTCTATGAGGTAATAAATTTGAGCCTTGATTGTATCATGTGTCAGACTGGTGAATAAACTAGTAAAATCATAAGTTTGTACACAGTTCAAATCAGCTCTTCCTTCTAATATGCGGATGACTTCCAAACTACTATATATCGACCAGTTGACACGCACACCTCCTCTGCTTTGTATTGTATTGCAGTATCTATGGAAGTGTCCCTGAAGATGTTTCAGTGCATTTTGCATAAGAATTGATAAAGATCTGGTGGATGACATGGTAGCACCAGCTATGAATCTGAATTTATACGGGTTTTTGTGCAATTTTGGAGTAGCGAATAAAATAGGTATGGCATTATCTTTTTTACCAAAAATAATTCCATAACTGGAAGCAACTAATCTATGCTTATCTATAACATCATCCAACGTAGCCATGCAAGGCTTGTAAATATCATTACCCATAATAGTAATAGAGCTATTGTTATATTCTATGCCCAATTCTTTACACATAACTTGTAAGTAGTATTTTTTGCAAATAAAAATAAAATTATTTGGAGCTTTGTCTGCAGGAGTTATAATGAACCTCTTATGTAGTTTTTGTAGTTCAAGTGTTGCACCCTTGCTTTTTTCTGATAGATCGTCGTGAATTAAAGTCCTAATATTTCTAAGAAACTTAGTGCGGTTCAGTAAAATAAACATAAACCTGTCTCTAAATGCATTAAAAGCATCTATACCTATTTTAAGTCTTTTGGCTGCATGTTTAATGAAAATATGTAATGTATTTATACATTCTTTTTCAGCAACATCAAAATTTATGTGAACCGGTACTCTATATTTAGCACCTTTTGAAAACAAATTTCGTAAATATTCAGAGACAACAATACTATTATCTCCTGTAATAATATGCATAGCTGGCTTGTACACAAATGGTGAATCAGAACAATCGCATTTTGTTTTCAATATTTCTCCAAGTTTTAGAGGTGTCAGTTTTTTGAGTTCCCTATTGTAATTACCAAGTTTTAATGAAATTGGTGTATCATATTTGTATGCAATATTTACGTCACAAAGTTCTTTAGTACTACTAGGAAAAAGCTTCTTGAGCAGCCTATCCTTAAAAATAGTATGAAATTTGATATATTCTATACCCTTATTGACAAATTGTACACTAATAAAATGCCTTTTCTTTGATTTCTCCTCTACTTTTGGTCTGAAATAACTTGCAAGATATGCTTGAAACACTAACCGTACAATGCCTATTTCATTATGTAAAAATGTTCCATTATGAAATAGCTTGCTACAGTGAGCAATTTCCTGTTTTGTTAATGTGCGCAGCATAGTATAGCATGTATAGGGATCTGAATGACAGGCTTGTTTAACAAATTCTACAATGTTATCCCTAGATTTCCTTTTTGTTCTATGTCTTTTACCATGACCTCTTTTTCTTCTTGGTATTGTTATTGTGAAGTATGGTTGTCTACAACTATCCAAAGGATTAATTCCTGAAGATATGCTACCATACCCCTTAATCATATCATTCAAACCAAAAGGATATGCTGTATTTAGTACCTTAATCCAAAAGTCTTCTCTTTCAATAAGCTTACTCCTGTTATATTCTGACAGTGCTACTGTTTCAATTATTTGTATTTTGGCATTGTGAAATGTATGGTCATTTTTATTAAAATGCTGTACAAGGTATGAATCATTTAGTTGCTTTATAATATTGCGCTTATGTTCAGCAAATCTTGTTTTTAATGGTCTTGTTGTCTGCCCAACATATTGTATACCGCATGCATCACAAGTAATCAAATAAACAACATTCTTACTAATGCATGTAAAGGCGTTATTTACTTGTGTGACTGGCTTAAATGTCTTATTGGTAGTGTGTGCTTTAAAATTATTTCTCTTGTTAATAGCTGGACACAAAGAGCATCTAGCTTTACCACAAGACTGTGTCTGTGTATCAAAATAATCTTCATTTTGCACAGTAAACCCATTATCTGTGTAAACCCAAAAGTATCTTTTTCTATTGTGTTGGTTCCCAATGATTCCAGTAGCTGATCGGACCAACAGAGCCTGGTTTCCTACCCTGTCAGCCAGGACGGGATCTGTAGCATGACCACCAGCAGTGCCAGCCGTCATCACACTGAAGGTTGGGTCCCCCGAGATTTTAGAACCCTGTCCGGGGTACTGTGGGCCGGTCTCTAATGAACTAGTCATGAGAAAATGTGTAGGGTGGAAATAGGAAAAGAGCAAACCATGATAAGCAAACTATTTTGAACAGAAGGTTAAAGCAAATAGTTGAAAAATGCAGATTTTAAGAATAAGACAAAACCAAAGACAAAAAGCACAATCTAGCACGCCCTTCAATTTCCGGCTACATGGTCTAGCTGGTTTAACATAGTAGTAACCAGATGCCTTAGCAGCCTTCCATATCTAGAGCCAAATGCAACAAGCAGTTTGTCAGCAGCATTCCGTAGAGCAGCCTTCCAACTTCAGGTATCTACCTTCCGTTTAGTAAAATAAACCAGAAGCTTAGATAGCCATCCATTTTCAGGCACGCATGCACCAGGTTTCGCCTTTTATCCTTGAACCTGTGTACAGCCGCTAGTGGTTAAGGCTCATCAGCAAGGTGACCACTAGGTGAAAAAGCTGCATTAACACAAACATACATGCTCCTTCCGCCTAGCATAAACCTTCATGGTAACCAAATATAAACCAAGAATGATTAATGCCGTGGTATCAGAGAGAGTATGATGTGCAGTAGGGAAACAAAACATCAAAAACACACAAAACAGTAAGACACAAACGGCAGGACAAGCCTACCTTGGCCATTTCGGTTGACGCCACGCGCTTGAGCGATGAAGAGACAAGTGATCTTGCTTCATTTCTGTTCTCTTTTATATCACGTATTTTGCCCTAAGAGCTAACCCGCGGGACACAGGCCCCTTTGTTGTTCAAAATACTCTGCAGTAATCCTTATTTACAACTGGATTAATCTGAAAGTTTTATGGTCACTGTTTATGACTGCTGCAACATATACCTGCCTTTTGGTCAATCTCTTTACCGCCAAAAAATATCAAGCGCAAAAATATTGAACTGTTCCCCAGCACCAAAAAAGGTACTGGGGTTAAACAACCCGACCGTGAGGTCAGGAGGCAACCCAGCCAAGGCCGGGAACACTCCAGTCCAGAAGGAGCTGGAGATCAAGCGACCCAACATAAGTTGGGAAATGTTTGTAATGAGCAAGAGGTTGTTTGTTTGTTTGTTTAGTTGAAAATCCAATGAACAAATTCCATAATCTTCTGTTTTTTAATCAGATCAAATTTACCTACAAGTGTTGGATATTTCTCTGTAAATTTTAAAAAACTAATAATGAGTTCTGTTTGGTTGTACCCATTAGCTAGAAATTCTTTGTATAAACCATGAATTCTGTCTGCTAAAAGTGGTAGTGTATTATTTAACCTAGCAAACCGAATCAATTGTGAGTGGAAAACTTTAATACCCATATTGCTATGTACATTGCTGTCCCTAGAGACATATCTTGTAATCTTGAATCCAAAATCATCTGTTTTGTTATAAACACTAAATTGTAAACCATTCCCTATATCAATGTGTAAATCCAAAAAATTACAAGAAATTTTGGTATCACCAGAGCTTTCTAAAGTAAGACAATCTGGATAAATGCGTTTTGTAATATCTAAAAAATCTGCAAAATTAGCAGTCAAAATATCATCTACATATCTCATAGTTAACCAAGACTTTTTTGCAGCATCCAGATTATTTCTGTCAATTAGGAATTTAAATTCTAAGACAGATAGTGTCAAATTAGCTAAATATGGAGAAATAGCACCTCCCATAGGACAACCACATATCTGCCTAAATATATTTCCACCAAATTTTACATATGTTTCATCTATAAGAAAACGTATGCATTCTTTCAACTCTGGGCTTGAGAGTATCAAATAGTTTTTAATATGACTATCATTTGTATAGAAGGTTCTGTAACCCGAAATTGCAATTGCCTTTTTTCCACAATTTTTAAAACAAAGGTCTATGAGGTAATAAATTTGAGCCTTGATTGTATCATGTGTCAGACTGGTGAATAAACTAGTAAAATCATAAGTTTGTACACAGTTCAAATCAGCTCTTCCTTCTAATATGCGGATGACTTCCAAACTACTATATATCGACCAGTTGACACGCACACCTCCTCTGCTTTGTATTGTATTGCAGTATCTATGGAAGTGTCCCTGAAGATGTTTCAGTGCATTTTGCATAAGAATTGATAAAGATCTGGTGGATGACATGGTAGCACCAGCTATGAATCTGAATTTATACGGGTTTTTGTGCAATTTTGGAGTAGCGAATAAAATAGGTATGGCATTATCTTTTTTACCAAAAATAATTCCATAACTGGAAGCAACTAATCTATGCTTATCTATAACATCATCCAACGTAGCCATGCAAGGCTTGTAAATATCATTACCCATAATAGTAATAGAGCTATTGTTATATTCTATGCCCAATTCTTTACACATAACTTGTAAGTAGTATTTTTTGCAAATAAAAATAAAATTATTTGGAGCTTTGTCTGCAGGAGTTATAATGAACCTCTTATGTAGTTTTTGTAGTTCAAGTGTTGCACCCTTGCTTTTTTCTGTTAGATCGTCCTGAGTTAAAGTCCTAATATTTCTAAGAAACTTAGTGCGGTTCAGTAAAATAAACATAAACCTGTCTCTAAATGCATTAAAAGCATCTATACCTATTTTAAGTCTTTTGGCTGCATGTTTAATGAAAATATGTAATGTATTTATACATTCTTTTTCAGCAAGATCAAAATTTATGTGAACCGGTATTCTATATTTAGCACCTTTTGAAAACAAATTTCGTAAATATTCAGAGACAACAATACTATTATCTCCTGTAATAATATGCATAGCTGGCTTGTACACAAATGGTGAATCAGAACAATCGCATTTTGTTTTCAATATTTCTCCAAGTTTTAGAGGTGTCAGTTTTTTGAGTTCCCTATTGTAATTACAAAGTTTTAATGAAATTGGTGTATCATATTTGTATGCAATATTTACGTCACAAAGTTCTTTAGTACTACTAGGAAAAAGCTTCTTGAGCAGCCTATCCTTAAAAATAGTATGAAATTTGATATATTCTATACCCTTATTGACAAATTGTACACTAATAAAATGCCTTTTCTTTGATTTCTCCTCTACTTTTGGTCTGAAATAACTTGCAAGATATGCTTGAAACACTAACCGTACAATGCCTATTTCATTATGTAAAAATGTTCCATTATGAAATAGCTTGCTACAGTGAGCAATTTCCTGTTTTGTTAATGTGCGCAGCATAGTATAGCATGTATAGGGATCTGAATGACAGGCTTGTTTAACAAATTCTACAATGTTATCCCTAGATTTCCTTTTTGTTCTATGTCTTTTACCATGACCTCTTTTTCTTCTTGGTATTGTTATTGTGAAGTATGGTTGTCTACAACTATCCAAAGGATTAATTCCTGAAGATATGCTGCCATACCCCTTAATCATATCATTCAAACCAAAAGGATATGCTGTATTTAGTACCTTAATCCAAAAGTCTTCTCTTTCAATAAGCTTACTCCTGTTATATTCTGACAGTGCTACTGTTTCAATTATTTGTATTTTGGCATTGTGAAATGTATGGTCATTTTTATTAAAATGCTGTACAAGGTATGAATCATTTAGTTGCTTTATAATATTGCGCTTATGTTCAGCAAATCTTGTTTTTAATGGTCTTGTTGTCTGCCCAACATATTGTATACCGCATGCATCACAAGTAATCAAATAAACAACATTCTTACTAATGCATGTAAAGGCGTTATTTACTTGTGTGACTGGCTTAAATGTCTTATTGGTAGTGTGTGCTTTAAAATTATTTCTCTTGTTAATAGCTGGACACAAAGAGCATCTAGCTTTACCACAAGACTGTGTCTGTGTATCAAAATAATCTTCATTTTGCACAGTAAACCCATTATCTGTGTAAACCCAAAAGTATCTTTTTCTATTGTGTTGGTTCCCAATGATTCCAGTAGCTGATCGGACCAACAGAGCCTGGTTTCCTACCCTGTCAGCCAGGACGGGATCTGTAGCATGACCACCAGCAGTGCCAGCCGTCATCACACTGAAGGTTGGGTCCCCCGAGATTTTAGAACCCTGTCCGGGGTACTGTGGGCCGGTCTCTAATGAACTAGTCATGAGAAAATGTGTAGGGTGGAAATAGGAAAAGAGCAAAACCATGATAAGCAAACTATTTTGAACAGAAGGTTAAACAAAAATAATGAGCAAATATTTGTGAGCAAAGTGAAAATGAAGAATAAGCAAATTTAATAAAGCAAAAGTTGTTCAAGGAGATTTTGAGAATGAATGACCAAAAGACCAAAGTAAAAGAATGAGCAAAAGTTTGGAACCAACCAGTAAACTGATGTATTGTAAGTGTCCAACTCAATGTGTATGTTGTGTTGTATTTTTGTTATTGCCCAAGATTGTGTAATTACAACATAAATTAGAAAGAAGAACAGATACCAGACATAACATTAGAACTCTAGACCGTTTGAAATTTTCGTCTTAGTCACAATGCAGTAAAATAATGAATTGGCAAAAGTTTTTTAATGTTTTGCCCCTCGTTTTTTAAGCTATTTCCAAAAAACCGTTCAAGCAATTAATGTAAGCCATATTTATCCGCAAAGAGTTATTAAATCATCTATAAATAAACTAGTAGTCTTTGTACATATAAGCTGGCAGGCTTCCTTGGAGTGGGCCATAAGCCACCCGTCACAAGGAACCAACCAGTGTATGCAAATAGTTGAAAAATGCAGATTTTAAGAATAAGACAAAACCAAAGACAAAAAGCACAATCTAGCACGCCCTTCAATTTCCGGCTACATGGTCAAGCTGGTTTAACATAGTAGTAACCAGATGCCTTAGCAGCCTTCCATATCTAGAGCCAAATGCAACAAGCAGTTTGTCAGCAGCATTCCGTAGAGCAGCCTTCCAACTTCAGGTATCTACCTTCCGTTTAGTAAAATAAACCAGAAGCTTAGATAGCCATCCATTTTCAGGCACGCATGCACCAGGTTTCGCCTTTTATCCTTGAACCTGTGTACAGCCGCTAGTGGTTAAGGCTCATCAGCAAGGTGACCACTAGGTGAGAAAGCTGCATTAACACAAACATACATGCTTCTTCCACCCAGCAAAAACCTTCATGGTAACCAAATATTAACCAGGAATGGTTCATGCCGTGGTATCAGAGAGAGTATGATGTGCAGAGGGAAACGAACACCACAAACACACAACACAGTAAGACACAAACGGCAGGACAAGCCTACCTTGGCCATTTCTGCTCTTGCCACGCGCTTGACTGATGAAGAGACAAGTGATCTTGCTTCATTTCTGTTCTCTTTTATATCACGTATTTTGCCCTAAGAGCTAACCCGCGGGACACAGGCCCCTTTGTTGTTCAAAATACTCTGCAGTAATCCTTATTTACAACTGGATTAATCTGAAAGTTTTATGGTCACTGTTTATGACTGCTGCAACATATACCTGCCTTTTGGTCAATCTCTTTACCGCCAAATAAATATCAAGCGCAAAAATATTGAACTGTTCCCCAGCACCAAAAAAGGTACTGGGGTTAAACAACCCGACCGTGAGGTCAGGAGGCAACCCAGCCAAGGCCGGGAATACTCCAGTCCAGAAGGAGCTGGAGATCAAGCGACCCAACATAAGTTGGGAAATGTTAGTAATGAGCAAGAGGTTGTTTGTTAGTTTGTTTAGTTGAAAATCCAATGAACAAATTCCATAATCTTCTGTTTTTTAATCAGATCAAATTTACCTACAAGTGTTGGATATTTCTCTGTAAATTTTAAAAAACTAATAATGAGTTCTGTTTGGTTGTACCCATTAGCTAGAAATTCTTTGTATAAACCATGAATTCTGTCTGCTAAAAGTGGTAGTGTATTATTTAACCTAGCAAACCGAATCAATTGTGAGTGGAAAACTTTAATACCCATATTGCTATGTACATTGCTGTCCCTAGAGACATATCTTGTAATCTTGAATCCAAAATCATCTGTTTTGTTATAAACACTAAATTGTAAACCATTCCCTATATCAATGTGTAAATCCAAAAAATTACAAGAAATTTTGGTATCACCAGAGCTTTCTAAAGTAAGACAATCTGGATAAATGCGTTTTGTAATATCTAAAAAATCTGCAAAATTAGCAGTCAAAATATCATCTACATATCTCATAGTTAACCAAGACTTTTTTGCAGCATCCAGATTATTTCTGTCAATTAGGAATTTAAATTCTAAGACAGATAGTGTCAAATTAGCTAAATATGGAGAAATAGCACCTCCCATAGGACAACCACATATCTGCCTAAATATATTTCCACCAAATTTTACAAATGTTTCATCTATAAGAAAACGTATGCATTCTTTCAACTCTGGGCTTGAGAGTATCAAATAGTTTTTAATATGACTATCATTTGTATAGAAGGTTCTGTAACCCGAAATTGCAATTGCCTTTTTTCCACAATTTTTAAAACAAAGGTCTATGAGGTAATAAATTTGAGCCTTGATTGTATCATGTGTCAGACTGGTGAATAAACTAGTAAAATCATAAGTTTGTACACAGTTCAAATCAGCTCTTCCTTCTAATATGCGGATGACTTCCAAACTACTATATATCGACCAGTTGACACGCACACCTCCTCTGCTTTGTATTGTATTGCAGTATCTATGGAAGTGTCCCTGAAGATGTTTCAGTGCATTTTGCATAAGAATTGATAAAGATCTGGTGGATGACATGGTAGCACCAGCTATGAATCTGAATTTATACGGGTTTTTGTGCAATTTTGGAGTAGCGAATAAAATAGGTATGGCATTATCTTTTTTACCAAAAATAATTCCATAACTGGAAGCAACTAATCTATGCTTATCTATAACATCATCCAACGTAGCCATGCAAGGCTTGTAAATATCATTACCCATAATAGTAATAGAGCTATTGTTATATTCTATGCCCAATTCTTTACACATAACTTGTAAGTAGTATTTTTTGCAAATAAAAATAAAATTATTTGGAGCTTTGTCTGCAGGAGTTATAATGAACCTCTTATGTAGTTTTTGTAGTTCAAGTGTTGCACCCTTGCTTTTTTCTGATAGATCGTCGTGAATTAAAGTCCTAATATTTCTAAGAAACTTAGTGCGGTTCAGTAAAATAAACATAAACCTGTCTCTAAATGCATTAAAAGCATCTATACCTATTTTAAGTCTTTTGGCTGCATGTTTAATGAAAATATGTAATGTATTTATACATTCTTTTTCAGCAACATCAAAATTTATGTGAACCGGTACTCTATATTTAGCACCTTTTGAAAACAAATTTCGTAAATATTCAGAGACAACAATACTATTATCTCCTGTAATAATATGCATAGCTGGCTTGTACACAAATGGTGAATCAGAACAATCGCATTTTGTTTTCAATATTTCTCCAAGTTTTAGAGGTGTCAGTTTTTTGAGTTCCCTATTGTAGTTACCAAGTTTTAATGAAATTGGTGTATCATATTTGTATGCAATATTTACGTCACAAAGTTCTTTAGTACTACTAGGAAAAAGCTTCTTGAGCAGCCTATCCTTAAAAATAGTATGAAATTTGATATATTCTATACCCTTATTGACAAATTGTACACTAATAAAATGCCTTTTCTTTGATTTCTCCTCTACTTTTGGTCTGAAATAACTTGCAAGATATGCTTGAAACACTAACCGTACAATGCCTATTTCATTATGTAAAAATGTTCCATTATGAAATAGCTTGCTACAGTGAGCAATTTCCTGTTTTGTTAATGTGCGCAGCATAGTATAGCATGTATAGGGATCTGAATGACAGGCTTGTTTAACAAATTCTACAATGTTATCCCTAGATTTCCTTTTTGTTCTATGTCTTTTACCATGACCTCTTTTTCTTCTTGGTATTGTTATTGTGAAGTATGGTTGTCTACAACTATCCAAAGGATTAATTCCTGAAGATATGCTACCATACCCCTTAATCATATCATTCAAACCAAAAGGATATGCTGTATTTAGTACCTTAATCCAAAAGTCTTCTCTTTCAATAAGCTTACTCCTGTTATATTCTGACAGTGCTACTGTTTCAATTATTTGTATTTTGGCATTGTGAAATGTATGGTCATTTTTATTAAAATGCTGTACAAGGTATGAATCATTTAGTTGCTTTATAATATTGCGCTTATGTTCAGCAAATCTTGTTTTTAATGGTCTTGTTGTCTGCCCAACATATTGTATACCGCATGCATCACAAGTAATCAAATAAACAACATTCTTACTAATGCATGTAAAGGCGTTATTTACTTGTGTGACTGGCTTAAATGTCTTATTGGTAGTGTGTGCTTTAAAATTATTTCTCTTGTTAATAGCTGGACACAAAGAGCATCTAGCTTTACCACAAGACTGTGTCTGTGTATCAAAATAATCTTCATTTTGCACAGTAAACCCATTATCTGTGTAAACCCAAAAGTATCTTTTTCTATTGTGTTGGTTCCCAATGATTCCAGTAGCTGATCGGACCAACAGAGCCTGGTTTCCTACCCTGTCAGCCAGGACGGGATCTGTAGCATGACCACCAGCAGTGCCAGCCGTCATCACACTGAAGGTTGGGTCCCCCGAGATTTTAGAATGATCTTGGGTCGAGGGTGGCATTTTCATACTGAGCGGGATCGATGCTAATTTTGAGCCGGCACCGTTGTAAATCTATCGCTTACAGACACCTCAGGGAAAGTTCACAATCACAACAGCACTAAAATTTGCATGGGCAGTTTGTTTGGTGTTGCCGCAAGTTTGTGTTTGTGCGTAAAGATGGGTGAGGACATATGCAGGATTTGTTTCGCCGAAGAGGCAGAGGAGAAGTTTATTCAGCCGTGCCGTTGTGTCGGATCTCTGGCCAACGTTCACAAGTCGTGTCTGACCTACTGGCTTTCGTTCAGCGGAAATTCCACCTGCCGCATCTGTTCGTTCAAGTTCGACGTGGAGCGCAGATGGAAACCATTGCGAGAATGGAAAATGCCTCGGCCTCTGAGTGACAGTTGGGTGGACAAGATTTTCTACTTCATGCTCATTCTCTAGTAAGTTTCGGTCTACCTTTGCAGACTTGTTTACAAAAGAGTTTTCAGCTTCGTCACAGTCGTGTGTCGTCTGGCGATCGTGTTATACTCGATTTTCTGCAACAGTTGCTGGTTCCACACGGCTTTGTTTGGCTTGAGCGACACTCTCACTGTGCTGCACACTCAACATTTGACGCAGGTCTTCCGAGCTTGGCGCAACCACAACACTCGTCTCACCATGTTGAATGACAACTGACTTTGCTTTTGCTACCAGTTTCTTTTTCGACTAATACTGTACTGTACTATTGATTTGCGCACATGTATTTACAGCACAACGTCATGTACTACGTAGAACAGAGCTATAATTAGACTTGAGGTCACATTTACAAGTCTGCTTCAATAACCGTAGTACAGACAAATGATTCCGGTCGAATGCAAGAGCTGGATTTCTATCATTTCCACTAATCTATCACTGCCTTTGAGGACAACTTCAAACAAAATAATAAACAGCGCCACCAAGTTCAAACCCAAATAGAGCAAGAAAACTCCAGAGAGAGAAACCAACGTCAGCGATACAGTGCCTGCGATTCCTCCTCGAAAACACTGACGACTATGCAAATACTTCTTTGCGATTCTTTCTCTCTGTGCTTCTGTCTTTAGAATAGCCATGTTGAATTTGTGCGTTAGAGGAAAGCCTTTCCGGAAAAGATAACCTGACGGGAGTTTGAAGTTCTCTTTGGCCTTGATCTCCATCAAAGCACAGGCATCGTCGGAGTAGTAGGTGAGAAGATCCCCGCTGATGCCGTCTATAGCAAAGTGGCCGTTGAGTACCATTTCTGCTCGTTGTGACAAGTTCTTCACAATCACAACAGGGTTACTTTCTCGGGCCTGTCTGTATGTTTCAAAATAAGGGTGATTCCGATCCATAAATGTGCCAGCTTCCAGACCAACCAGTTGTAGTCTCTTGTCAGCGATGGCTTGAATGATGTCCAAGGAATCTGCATAGCTCCGACTCCTTGGTGTGACGAGCAGTCGCGCCAGTAAGGTGTTTCCGTACAGACTGTAAGCTACCAGAGCGTAGACACCCAGCACAGCCACTACCACGTTCCCCGCTCTAGTGGGCTCGAGGAGGTAATTGGACTGGTGCAGAAAGTATCTAAGCAGCCGCCAAGCTGAAGGGCGTTCTGGCAAAGCCAACACCCGGCGAGAGAGAAACACGCAAGCGATTAGAAAGAAAATCGACAGAACAATGCAAAACCAAACCGACAAGGAAAATGTGCGAAGAGGCAGAGAAACTAAGGACAAAGGTTCGAGCGTTGGCCTGGAAACGATGAAAACGTGTTCAGACTGTCCCAGCGGCAAGGAACAGTCGAAGTCAAGTCTGTAATTGGTGTGCAGGATGAATTCTTCTCCAAGAGTGTCTATTTGACCTCGCTGGATCATGCCACGGATGCCGTCCCACATCCCGTTCTCATCACGGTTGCTGCCGCTGGTTGAGTTATGAAGTAAAGGAATCAACTGAAAAGGCAGGCCAACCTTTTTGAGGATGGCACGTAGAACTTCCGCCGACGGCCCTGGATCTCGACACGCGGCGCGGGAGTTCAAATTTTCTACCGCACACGGAATGAAATAGGGCCCGTTAGACACCGTGCCGATCCTGAGGCACATACTGTACTGTGCGCACTTACGTGAGCGTAGCCGAATTAAAATAGGCAAACTCTCAAAGCTACTTTTAAAGAAAGGCAAACATCTTTGTTCCATTTAGAATGTACTCAAATGCTCCAATAGCGCTTTAGGCGCACATGCGTTTATACGACTCTTTTTTATGAACTTGTCACTCGTAAGTTTGTCTGTCAGAACAGCAAGTTCCCCTTCACTATGTAACTTGTATTCCGTGTCTACAGACGACTGACGCAGTCAAACGCACACATAATCTTGCAAGTGCGTTGTTTGAATTGGCATAGGATCAGATTTCAACAAATTCTGAGACGAAATAAATAATGGCGCTGATCGATTTGATTTCTGTCTATTGAACGCGTAGCGTCGCTTTCTGCAGTGGCAGAATGACTCTTTCTTCGGACACTATGGTCCAAGTGACCCTCGGAAACCTGTTTGGCTCGCGTAGCGCCCATTTGAGTACGAAGTGGTTGAGGAAATGGTACGACCGTACCAGCTGGCACGGAGTTTCGGACTTGTTCAACTCTAAAAACACAATCTGTACACTTTTGTGGCTGGTCGTAATGGCATGCACTACGGTAATGTTTGCGGTAGCTGTTTTTGCCCACATAAAAGACTTCGCTACCGGCGATACGTGGGCTCGTCGCAGTTACTCAGAAAAGTCCACCGGACGTGGCACTTCGCTTCCAAAGCCCATACCGCCCAGCGCACTTCAGAAAAGTCCACCGGACGTGGCACTTCGCTTCCTAAGCCCACACCGCCCAGCGGCACTTATCAGGTAGGCAAGAAAGGTACTAACTGTTGTTAACAATCCATGGATGAAATAATGAGTTGCAAGTTTTCATTTCTTCACCAGTTTGCTTCTTCTGATTCTGAAATAATATGTCTTTGAGATGCGCTTCATAAAAAAATTGTGATTATCCATCGAAGAGAGGGAAAATAGCGATCAATAGTAAAACACAGTACAAACAACCAGAGTGCGAATCGATATTGGGTGTATTGGGTGTTTTCCAATTATTGGTTATTGGGGGTTTTTATGCTCCAATACCTAATACTTATTGGCACAGTAAAATCGTCGAAATTCTATCAATAAAACCTACTAAACTAAAAGAGCAACAATAAACTAAAAGTATCCTTTCTTTCTTCTTGTCCTAAATACAGTATAGATAAAAAAAATGTCCCATCGCTTTTTCGGCCTTCACTCAAACGTTTCGTTCTCAGTCAGTTCTTTACCAATTTGGCTCAAATTTTCAGCAAAAATGAACAACATGGTTGGCTAAATATTCTGCAAGTGTGGTGCCAAAATACTGGTTTTATGACCCGAAAACTAGGAATGAGGGTGGTCCACGCAAATTTAATTTTTTTCGGCAATACAAGGAGTACAGTACTGTTATTTTACTATAGTATAGTAAAACAAAAATTAGTAATACTAGTGGTATTTTACTAGTAGTAAAATAATAGTAAAAAGTAAAATTAAGAGTCAATAGTAAAGTAAAAATTAAATTAAATTAACGAAGACCGTCAATAGTAAAATGAAAATTTTACTACTATTTTACTAGTTTTTGGTTAATTCCAGCCAAGTTCTTGAACAATTTTGCAATAAAAGATGTGTGCGAGCACTTTTGTCAGTCGAATTTCCAACATTTTTGTCTCTAAAGGTCTTGAGAACCTCGTATCATGATAAAATTTAGCAACTATTTAGCACAAACATTAATTATTCATAAGATCTTGGCATCAATGATGCAAAATTGCTCTTAATGACTAGTAAAATCGTAGTAAAATACTAGTAAAATTAGTAAAATTATTAGTAAAACAAAAATTAGTAAAATTGGAGCTGCCTGGTAGTAAACAAAAATAAAAATTAAATTGAAGAGCTGAATTTATAGTAAATTTAGTAAATAGTAAAATAAAAATCCACTAGTAAAATAACAGTAGAGTACAGGCCTGAAACTTGCAGGAATGATTGGTGTTGCTATTCGGCATAACATACTAAGCGGGCAGCCCTGTAGCTCAAAGGGCACTAAAATGGGGGAATTTCAAAAACATGACGAAATATGACTTTTCTTCGTAAAACCGGCAAAATGACGATTCTAAAGATTTTCAATTTTCAAAAAACGCTGCAGGGATGGTTGCTGTGGTGTGGAACAGAGCTTAAATATCAGGTTCATTTATTTGTCGAACTTCCTGCTACAATCTATGTTGATTGACAACAGATTCAGTGCTTTGATTCTAGAAGGTGCAGATTTCTTAACTATGGGATTTTCACTTATGTTTTTGACATTCCCCCATTTTAGTGCCCTTTGAGCTACAGGGCTGTCCGCTTAGTATGTTATGCCCAATAGCAACACCAATCAATCCTGCAAGTTTCAGGACTGTACTCCTTGTATTACCGAAAAAAATAAATTTGCGTGGACCACCCTCATTCCTAGTTTTCGGGTCATAAAACCAGTATGAGTCGGAATTTTGGCACTAAACTTGCAGAATATTTAGCCAACCATGTTGTTAATTTTTGCTGAAAATTTGAGCCAAATCGGTAAAGAAGTGGCTGAGAACGAAACGTTTGAGTGAAGGCCGAAAAAGCGATGGGACATTTTTTTTTTATCTATACTGTATATAAAAATTACCTTTTTACTGGTATTCGGGGTCTCAGGTATTGGGATTTGGTATAGGGGTATTATTGGGTTTTCTGGTTTTGTTCGCAATCTACGAAAAACTACACAATAGCTGACATATCTGGTATAGTCAGAAGTTTGTTTTGGTTAAGTTTTTTGAGACGTAGAATAGCATCTACACATACAGTCAGGACTTACGTAGGGCATAATATAGTAGAGGTCCGTCCCATTATGGTACCGGTAAGTAATTTATTCAACATAACAGTGGTATTTGTGACAATGGTGCAAATGCCGTTAAATACTTTAAGGTGATCAGTACTCGTGAAAAGACGCTGACGTACTACGATTTGCTTGGAAATGGAACGGATCCCGATGGCGTTTTGCCCTGGTTCAGGTAAGATAACCAAATATTTGATAATTCTTCCCTTGCGTAAACTGTAATTTTAGGGAGTTTCTGGTAGAGGCTAAGGAAAGCGCCAACAGCGAGCCGTCTGAATAGGTGGAGATTATTGACCAGCATGTAAATGCCCTGTGGATAAGCAGTGGTCTTCGGAAAATAACTTGTGGAAAAATGGAAAATAAGCAGTGGTCTAGATACCGGTGGCTGTTAAAATTAGGAGCTGTATGCCAGAAAACGTTGTGTCATACAAAAACTATTCCAGATACCTCGGCAAACAAACTACGGTGACTACAGAATTTTCGTCTTGGCCTTTGCTGCATTTCTAGCAAGCGGTCGACGCATTGACGAAGAACCAAACCGAGTGACCGTTTTGTTCTCATAAACTTGTGCTTGTATTCACGCGTTTGTGTTTAGCAAGAAATGGACAAATGGCGACAGCTGACGGCCTATTTGTCGTACTGTGCAGAGAACGAATTGAACCGACTAAACTTCCTGAGGGAAAAATGAAACTAATCTGCAGACATTGTTTTTTATGATCGTTTAGGTCCATGAACAATGCTTGTATTGTGCTGTGCTCGCCAGTTTCTACGTCGCTTGCAAACGCTCTCATTTTCGCCTCCTCATTGCAAACCTGTTGTGTGGTTTTAGTTGCGTTTTTCTTCTAAGCTGTGTTACATTTCTATGATAAGTCCTTCACTAAAGCTGTTTTTGATAACGCTATTTGTCTGTTGACAGCGATGTATCGCTTGTTACAGATGGCTCGTGACTGCAATCGTACCGTTGTACAATGCACAGTCGTGTCTTGTTAGTGTGAATGTCCACTAGTCGATTAATCATTCGGAAGAGCAGAACGAGTAAAGTGTTTTGCCTTTGCTTCATTAATCCAGATTCTCTAAACCTAGAAAAATTAGCCGAACTTGTCCGTATTAACTGTATCGCTTGGCTACTCTTCGTTTGCGGCTGAAACGTTCGTTTGCCTGTGTTTTGTAACGTCCTGGCTCATCTATGGCCAAAAAAGTTGAGTAACTGTTACACTCCAGCAAATAAATTTACAAGTGCCTTTGGTGCATTTCTAGTGGCCGATTGCGAATGAACATTTCATTCCCTTTCATGGTTGTCCATACAAATGGTGACAGCTATAGACAGACTGCGTATATATGTGTTTGTTACACTCTTCAAAGGAATAGTTGGTGGATTGACTTGATTTCCTGCAAGAAAATGCAAAATTAATAGAAGACATTTATTTAGTGACTCTACTATTGTTTACAATGTGTACTACTATTGTTTGGTCTTTGTTTATTTTCGTGTTGATAAAGTTATCCTATTGTTTGTTCTTTGTTTATTTTCGTGTTGATAAAGTTATCCTGTTGTTTGTTCTTTGTTTATTTTCGTGTTGATAAAGTTATCCTATTGTTTGTTCTTTGTTTATTTTAGTGTTGATAAAGTTATCGTTAGCCTCTTTCACGTGCTTTTACGTGCGTTGCTGGGTTGTTTTATTTCTTCACAAAACAGAGCAATACCTAAGAGAAACCGTGCAACCGGTGAAGGCGATGCGCACACATCCAACCTCGCGTCTGGCGGTGGCCGTACCGGGGCGCGGGGATAGTGCGCCCGGGCGGATGATGCACTACATTTCGGGGGGGCGTACACGAGTCGCCCAAGCGAAAAAAATCGATTGCCCTTCAGCTTGCCACGATTTCAAGTTTTCTAACTGCCATACTTCTTCCATATGCTCTCTACAAAACGTCTCTTCTCTCCAACTTCGATTTGTCATGCCAAAATCGCTAAACTCTTCAAGTATTTCATTAAACAGCCAGTTTTCTGTTTTTCTATTCTCTCAAAATGCACTTTTCATTTGTAATTCTTTATCGCAGTAAACTGTTGTCAGTTTTCGATCCACAGAACCAGCAGGAAGTTTCGGACTCAGAAGTTTTCCACTCAGAAGTTTCGGGCCAAACTTACCCAACTTAGCCAATAAGTACCCAGTTATCTTGTTAATAAATCCTGAAAATCAGAGCCAAATTGACAGACAAATGACTGAGAATGAACCGTTCGAGTAAACTCTCCTTCCTGATGGAGTGTCTAAAAGCTAGCAGCTTTACAACGAGCGAGCCAAACCGCAACAATAAGTTGACAGCATTACAAAAGGTGCGAACACAACGTTTAGACCGTCAACATCAGTACAAAAGATGGAACACCTCTTTCAGACCAGCGAACACCCCTTTTGGACAGTCAACACCTAATGCAATCATTATTAGAATTATTAGAAACGTACAAATTCTGAAGTAATTTTTCATTTTAGATAGCAATTACTGGTGTGCTATTTGAATAGGAAATTCTGCTACTTTTAACTAAATGACGCAAAAAGGGTTTCCTAAAGCTGAGCATGGATCGGACTTAAAGATTATTCTATGGTGCTAATTTTGTAGGTCAGTACATATTGGGATTGAGGCAGAAGAACCCCAATACCCAATTACGACACTATAGTTCGCACTCTACCAAAACAGCTTGAAATTCATGCACACCAGACTTTGGCTAACATGCACAGTGAGCAATTTTGATCTGTCAGTGTCACACCCTGACTCTATACCGATGCAGCACAGCTTGATTTACGAATACTCTACCATACTCAGGAAACCAAACAAAATACAGACATAGACACAGATTACAGGTAGAGAAGCAAACTGGTCCGGGGCGTTTTCAGCCAAGGTACGAGGGACCGTGAGAGATCGGAGCTGCAGCTTTGTCTTGTTCAGGCGGCTGAATCAAAGGGTGCTGACGGACGCTGTCTGTCTTTGTCTTGATTTCCGTCGCAGCTTCCCGTTTCTTCGCTGTCTTAGAAATGAGTCCAAGATTTCTGAGTTTTTCTACTATTTCCTCTGACATCAGTCCTGCCTCGACGGCTGTGTGTGCTTCCTTCTCTGTCATCACGGGCGCTCTTGTCTTGTTGGAAGCATCACGACGTCGACGACTCTGCATGGGCAAGTTGTCCTTGATGAGCGTCTTCCCGATCCCTCTGACATTTCTGACTGCAGACAACGTAAGCCCTTTCTTATTCCAAGCAGAACTGTCGGTCGCCGACTCCATTTGATTCACAGTCAACGCAGTCACCAACATCAATAGACACAACATCGTTGCCACACCCAGTTCAAACAACAAACAAAGCAGCATGCAAACCCAACCTGACCAAAAATTTATTTTGCAGACGAGATTTCTTTTATATTAGGATTATCAAGAATGCATAAAAGAATAGCAAGAATGTGCCGCTCAGCGGCCGGCCGAGTGTCGATGCGCTGTACCATAATTACCGGAGGGGTCGGGTCCGGACCCCTCCGGTAATTGCGCCATACATGTACTAGGGGGGTTTTGGGGGGGTTCCCCCCAGCTGAAAAGGCCAAACCCGCCTCACCCCCCTGAGCAAGTTAAGGGACCCCCCCCCCCCCCCGACCCAAAAATACAAGTACTAGTAGTGGCTCCAGTACGTACTAACAAAGTGACTCAGAAATCGCTCAGAATGCCTTTTAAATGCGTTTTTGAATGCTAAATTTTCAAAATTTTCTCGCCCTGGCCGGGCAGAAGCCCAACCAGGCCACTTCAAACTACTAAAACTTGTAATTTTTTGTTAATTTTAAGCTCGGAATGCCTTATAAACGCGTTTTTGAAGGCAAATTTTGCTAAATTTTCTTACCCTGGTTGGGCAGCGGCCCAACCAGGCACTTTCAAAATTTTACACCCCACCTTTCCGAAATCTTCGATATGCCACTGTTTCCACTGCTGATATTTAAGAGAAATCGAGGTTTTTGGAAGCCCTTTTTGAAATTTTTTGCTTATTTTTAACTCTGAAACGCTATTTGGCACCTTAAAATAGCGATTTTTAGCCTCCTTACTGGAAAAAACGTGCTAAAAACGCATTTCCAAGCGTTTTGGAGCTTTTTGAAATTTTGGACCCCCCCTCTGGGCGAAACCCCCCTCGACCCCCCACCTGAGTAAAACCCCCTACCCCCTCCCCCCGGTCGGCCCGGAGCTGTTACATGTATGAATTGCGCATGTGCATTATTGCAGCGCAAGCTGATTTTTGAGCGGGATATACATACAATCTGCTTTCGGAATATAGCTGCCCCCGTTGATTCCTTCGGTCTACAGCAACATGATAAAGGTAAAGAAATGTAAAAGTGCTGAAATATGCAAGCATGTGGCATGTGTGACATGGCCAAGCTCATGTGCTGCATTCAAAATGGAAAGTTTCACAAATACAAAGGGTCTTATGCATTTCGCAGATATCTTGCAAGCAATCTTGCCTTGCAATTGGACAATCTTCGCTGCAATTGGACAATCTTGCCTTGCAATTAGTTATTGTGATGATTGAAGATCTTAGACGAAATATGGAATCAATTGCCGTTATAGAAAATCACTAAAAATTTGTTGACGTCATGCTTGTTGAGAAATCAGGTTGAGCTGCAATAAAGTGCATGCGCAATTACCGGAGGGGTCGGGAAATTATATGGTGCAGCGCATAGACTCGACACTCGGCTGGCCGCTGAGTGGCACATTCTTGCTACTCTTTTATGCATTCTTGAGATTATCAGTACGTGGAACTCCTTTCCAGAAGAAGTAGTCAATGCCAGAAACATTGAAATGTTTACTAAGTTACTAAAGCAAATCAATCTCTCTTATCTTCTTCATATACCATAACATGTGGATATGTAATACATGTGTACCTTGTTTTAGGCAGTGCTACGCCACTCGTGGCAATCATACATGTAACAGGAGGGTCTGGGGGTCAGTATAGGATTTTTTAACGGGCCGAGTGCCGTGAAATATTCCTATTGCCGTAACTAATCCTATGAAAGCTGTGACATTGTCTAATCGGTAGTGAGCATGCGGAAATAGAATAGGCACGAGCAAGTATGTACGTACGATAGATGCTGTTTAGCAGGTCAAAAATTATCATACAGCTCATCTTTACGCCTGCATCGGAATCAGACTGTGAGATCAATGACGGTGATTCTGCTACTTTTAATTAATTGCCGCAAAAAAGGGTTTTCTAAAGCTAAGCATGGATCGTACTTAGAGATTATTCTATGGTGCTAAAATTTTGTATGTCAGTATTGGGATTGCGGCGCAGAAGAACTCCAATACCCAATTACGACACTACAGTTCACACTATACCAAAACAGCTTGAAATTCATGCACACCAGACTTTCGCTAACATCCACAGTGAGCAAGTTTGATCTGTCAGTGTCACACCCTGTCTCTACGCCGTGTATTATGTATACCGATGCAGCACAGCTTCATTTGAGAATACTCTACCATACTCAGGAAACCAAACAAAATGCAGACATAGACACAGATAGGTAGAGAAACAAACTGGTCCGGGCGAGAGATCGGAGCTGCAGCTTCGTCTCGTTCAGGCGGCTGAAGCAAAGGGCGCTGATGGCCGCTGTCTGGCTTTGTCTTGATTTCCGACGCCGTTGCTCATTTCTTCGCTGTCTTAGAAATGAGTCCAAGATTTCTGAGTTTTTCTACTATTTCCTCTGACATCAGTCCTGCCTTGACGGCTGTGGCTGCTTCCTTCTCTGTCATCACGGGCGCTCTTGTATTGGAAGCATCACGACGTCGACGACTCTGCATGGGCAAGTTGCCTTTCTAATCGCTTTCAAATCGGTTTTCGCTGACTGTAAAGGTCTGTCTGCTTATTCAAAACGCGTGGTTCTTGCTCTTTCCCTTCTTTTCGTGATAGACCTTTCTTATCTCAATCTATTTCTAGCTTTGCACTTTTACTACCCAAACAAATCATGCATAGGTTGCTCTTTAGACTGACTTTAAGTTGTTCTGAAATCTATTTTTGTTGTTCGTGCGGTCTCTCTGGAGAGAACCCTCTGATAGTATACTCATACTGCATGCTCTGGCACCGGTATTGACTGAATGATTGCCAGTGTTCATAAAATAAAGTCGGCGTATCGCACCAGAAGAGTCGGCGTAAGGCACCTGGCCAGTCGGCGTAAAGCACCACCCAATCGGCAAGGCACCCTTTTAATTGGTCGGCGTAAGGCACCGGTCGGCGTATCGCACTAACACCGGGAATATAGCTGCCCCCCTTGATTCCTTAAGTCTACGGCAACATGATAAAGGGAAAGAACGCACTTCTTTTAGTTATTGTGATGATTGAAGATCTTAGAGGAAATATGGAATGAATTGCCGTTGTAGAAAATCACTAACCCAACCTGCATAGCCCCTGCGATAGGCAACTCTGCGGCCCATCAGACACTCCTCTAACCCAACCCCCCTCTCCCTTCGGCGGATCATATGTATGGTGGCAATGCAATGACCGCTCTCTCCAACGAACAGCAACATGATATGTTTACGTTGACTATTGATTAATCAGTTGTTTGCGTTTGGGTTGTGTGTGTGAGATAAAAGTTAATATTCTTCTTCTTCTTCTTGAGACCACTGGATTACGTAGGCGTACGTACAACGAAATTTGAACGCAATGCAATGAGTAATGCGCACGGTACACACAGAAAAAAGGCAACTATTTTCAGAAATGCCTCAGAGCGACAAGTACAAACGTGCATACGGAGACAAAAGGACAAAGCGCACAGGAATGATCTTGGGTCGAGGGTGGCATTTTCATACTGAGCGGGATCGATGCTAATTTTGAGCCGGCACCGTTGTAAATCTATCGCTTACAGACACCTCAGGGAAAGTTCACAATCACAACAGCACTAAAATTTGCATGGGCAGTTTGTTTGGTGTTGCCGCAAGTTTGTGTTTGTGCGTAAAGATGGGTGAGGACTTATGCAGGATTTGTTTCGCCAAAGAGGCAGAGGAGAAGTTTATTCAGCCGTGCCGTTGTGTCGGATCTCTGGCCAACGTTCACAAGTCATGTCTGACCTACTGGATTTCGTTCAGCGGAAATTCCACCTGCCGCATCTGTTCGTTCAAGTTCGACATGGAGCGCAAACCATTGCGAGAATGGAAAATGCCTTGGCCTCTGAATGACAGTTGGGGGGTGGTTCTCTGCTTCGTGCTCCTTCTCCAGTAAGTTTCGCCTACCTTTGTAGACCTGTTTTCAAGAGAGTTTTCAGCTTGGTCACAGGCGCGTGTTTGGCTTTGTTTGGCTTGAGCGACGACACTCCTACCGTGCTGCACACTCAACGTTTGATACAGGTCTTCCGAGCTTGGCTGGCGCAATCACAACACTCGTCTCACAATGTTGAATGACAACTGACTTTGCTTTTGCTACCAGTTTCTTTTTCGACTAATACTGTACTGTACTATTGATTTGCGCACATGTATTTACAGCACAACGTCCTGTACTACGTAGAACAGAGCTAGAATTAGACTTGAGGTCACATTGGCGAGTCTCTTTAATAACCGTAGTACAGACAAATGATTCCGGTCGAATGCAAGAGCTGCATATCTATCATTTCCACTAATCTATCACTGCCTTTGAGGACAACTTCAAACAAAATAATAAACAGCGCCACCAAGTTCAAACCCAAATAGAGCAAGAAAACTCCAGAGAGAGAAACCAACGTCAGCGATACAGTGCCTGCGATTCCTCCTCGAAAACACTGACGACTATGCAAATACTTCTTTGCGATTCTTTCTCTCTGTGCTTCCGTCTTTAGAATAGCCATGTTGAATTTGTGCGTTAGAGAAAAGCCTTTCTGGAAAAGATAACCTGACGGAAGTTTGAAGTTCTTTTTGGCCTTGATCTCCATCAAAGTACAGGCATCGTCGGAGTAGTAGGTGAGGAGATCTCCGCTGATGCCGTCTATAGCAAAGTGCCCGTTGAGCACCATTTCTGCTCGTTGTGACAAGTTCTTCACAATCACAACTGGGTTACTTTCTCGGGCCTGTCTGTATGTTTCAAAATAAGGGTGATTCCGATCCATAAATGTGCCAGCTTCCAGACCAACCAGTTGTAGTCTCTTGTCAGCGATGGCTTGAATGATGTCCAAGGAATCTGCATAGCTCCGACTCCTTGGTGTGACGAGCAGTCGTGCCAGTAAGGTGTTTCCGTACAGACTGTAAGCTACCAGAGCGTAGACACCCAGCACAGCCACTACCACGTTTCCCGCTCTAGTCGGCTCGAGGAGGTAGTTGGACTGGTGCAGAAAGTATCTAAGCAGCCGCCAAGCTGAAGGGCGTTCTGGCAAAGCCAACAGCCGGCGAGAGAGAAACACGCAAGCGATTAGAAAGAAAATCGACAGAACAATGCAAAACCAAACGGTCAAGGAAAATGTACGAAGAGGAAGAGAAAACTAAGGACAAAGGTTCGGGCGTTGGCCTGGAAACGATGAAAACGTGTTCAGACTGTCCCAGCGGCAAGGAACAGTCGAAGTCAAGTCTGTAGTTGGTATGCAGGATGAATTCTTCTCCAAGAGTGTCTATTTGCCCTCGCTGGATCATGCCACGGATGCCGTCCCACGTCCCGTTCTCATCACGGTTGCTGCCGCTGGTTGAGTTATGAAGTAAAAGGAATCAACTGAAAAGGCAGGCTAACCTTTTGAGGATGGCACGTAGAACTTCCGCCGACGGCCCTGGATCTCGATACGCGGCGCGGGAGTTCAAATTTTCTACCGCACACGGAATGAAATAGGGCCCGTTAGCCACCGTGCCGATCCTGAGGCACATACTGTACTGTGCGCACTTACGTGAGCGTAGCCGAATTATAGGCGTAAACTTCAAAGCTGCTTGTAAAGAAAGGCAAACATCTTTGTTCCATTTATTTTGAATGTACTCAAATGCTCCAATAGCGCTTTAGGCGCACATGCGTTTATATACGAGTCTTTTTTTATGAACTTGTCACTCGCAAGTTTTGTTCGTCAAAACAGCAAGTTCCCTCACTATGTAACTTGATTTCCGTCCACAGACGACCGACGCAGTCAAACGCACACATAATCTTGCAAGTGCGTTGTTTGAATTGGCATAGGATCAGATTTCAACAAATTCTGAGACGAAATAAATAATGGCGCTGATCGATTTGATTTCGCTCATTGAACGCGTAGTCGCTTTCTGCAGTGGCAGAATGACTTCTTCTTCGACACTATGGTCCAAGTGACCCTCGGAAACCTGTTTGCCTCGCGTAGCGCCCAATTGAGTACGAAGTGGTTGAGGAAATGGTACGACCGTACCAGCTGGCACGGAGTTTCGGACTTGTTCAACTCCAAACACAATCTGTACACTTTTGTGAAGCTGGTCGTAATGGCATGCACTACGGTAATGTTTGTGGCAGCTGTTTTTGCCCACATAAAAGACTTCGCTACCGGCGATACGTGGCTCGTCGCAGTTACTACAGAAGAAACGGATACCTGGACTCTTCCGTCGACCGTGGTTTGCAGTTTCTCAATCGCGTGTCCCAGCGAAAAACTGGACAGAATGAACTTCAGCATAGACGCTGCATCTTATATTGCAGATGCTGTCACGCAGAAAGGGGCTGCTTTAGAGGCTTTGCTAAAAGTGACCCATGGCTGACTAGCATGGAGGACGCCTACAAACTGGTGGGGTGAGCATGAAACATTTCAGTTAAAAATTGAACCTGTTGTGTGTATTGTGGATTATTTGCAGCTTAGCATGAACTTTTCCACTTCCAGGCTTTTCTCAGTTTTAAGAGAGCAAAACTTTTGATGACTATGAAAGGCTAGTTAATAACTAGGGAACAGTGTATTTTTGCCAGAAATCCTTTAATTTGATGTCAAATTTGACGGACTGGCAGCCATTGAAATTTTTTTCGAGTTTCCCTAGCTACTGTAGCTTCTAGCCCCCGGCGGATCGATTTTACAGCCGGCCAGCAAAACGCTGTCTATCCGTACTGTACATGCAATTGTATGTACATACAGGGTGTCCCAAAAAATGATCACATTTCTTTTACTGCCATTTCCGCAAAATTTGACCAAATAGGCTAAATGTTGTTCCGAATCTTTTGGTCACATTTTGAAAAAGCGAACCCTACCCGTGCCTAGTCAGGCCGAACCTTTAATTTTGCGACAGAAACTAACCCAAAAATTTAAAATTGGAGTCATTGTACCGAACC